>JAANBC010000145.1:0-67874 GCA_014621405.1 Stylonectria norvegica
ACCGTAAGGGCCGGCGCGCCAAAGGGGAAGCCGGCAGCGAAGGCGGGAAATTGGGGGGCGTCGTTGTGATCGACGCCACGGCCGGGGCCTTGGTTGATGTCGAGGGACTGGAAGAAGTCCATGAGGGGGTGGTTTTGGTTTTGTGAATTCATGTTGAAGGTAGTTCTTTGGTTTGATAAGATGATGATACTTTGGGAGGTGGGTTTATGTCGTGATTTAGTGGTTGGGGAGGTAGATGGAGATGGAGATGGAGACGAGATGAAGATGCAAGATTCGATATGATGCACCCATCACTGCAGGTTATATACCTACCCATCTCGACAGAAGGCGACGACAAACGCGTAACAGCACAACTCCAGGCAGTACGGCTGGCGCACTTGCGGCGTGTCATCGAACCATCCAGAGCCTGGGAGAAGCACGCAAACCGGACAATAGATAGCTCCGAGTGCTCTAAGGAGATACGAACTGACTCTTTCAGCGACGCAGCGTGGGCGTGGCAGGCAAAGGTAGCGCCGCGCGTTCAAGCTTGCAACCCTCCCGGAGTCGTTGGCGGAGGTTGCGGTAGTTACGTGTGCGTGGGGTTGTCTCCTTGGGGGCAATACCTACTAACGATGTAATAAAGAGCCGGAGGCGAAGTTACAAGATCCAGGTGAGTCTCGATCTCCTGGTGTCGGTTGTTAGTGTAGTCTCTCGCGTATGACAAAGGTCCGGGGTTTATTGGTTCTCTCTCCTCGGAAGATAGACGCTCGTCAACCTCCACGCAAACTTGGGGTGTGCTTGGGTGGCTACAAGGTGCTGGCTGAGTCACTCTGAGGCGTCGTTCGCCACTTTGTCGCCGCGTGGCTTGACCCTCCAAGAGCTCGGAGGTCGTCGCAAATCCGAGGCCCCTTGTTGGCCATTATGCATCTGAAGAGCAGCAATTTGTTTATATCTTCTTATTTACACACTGATGATTGATTTTCTTGTGTCTATCTTCATCCGGCTCGCATTTTCTCCACCTTTCCCCCCCATTGTGCTTGAGTCACTTGTCGACTAACACACGTAGTCTACAACGAAAAGTACGGCGGTTAACCTTAGCACGCGTCAGCAACTCGGTTTCTGTCTTATGCTTTATCGACTGCCTCATCTAAACATGAATACAATCATCTATCGCTGGCCACTGCAGAAAAACGTTTCGACGCTTGGCGGAGCTGATATCTCGAATAATAACAGTACCTCCTAGCTTGCGATGAGAGTCTAGAGTCTGCCTTTGATGAATCCTTCACTTTTGAGCTCATACACCCAAGAGCCAACCGCGAAAGGCTCACGATGGGGCAAAGTCGACTAGCAGCGCGGTACCCGAGTAATCCTCACATTGAAGTGAATCTTTGCTTTGAGATAACAATCCAAAACAAGTGAAATCAGGGATAGAAGCATTACGCCTGTAGAACAACTATTTATGAATTAAAGTGTGCCTTCGTAACATGACGGAAATCGTGCCAGCTGTCAGACGTTTGGATCCCAAAGCAGTGTATAGTATGGATATTAAAGATTGGTGGACATCGTCGTCGGGGTAATAAAATCAGTCTCGCTGACATTACTTACTGTCAGAGTTAGTATCCGGTACCCCTCGGAGCAGAGTATCGTCTCGTAAGTCTCTGAGCCAGTCTCGATGAACTACAAAGGCCGATTAATCTCGTCGAAATTAGAGGGCGTCGTAAAATCATGGAAACGTGCTCACATGACGTCAGTGAGTCAATTGAAAAGATGTTCCTAGCAATTGGCTCATCGCGAAGGAATCGCGATACCACGTGAGCCCCCGGCCAACGATTGGTCAGCTTCCATCAGCTTAGAAATTCAGGTCGGCCGTTTACGCCATCGCATCCTCCAAAAATTGACGGGCTGTCGCTAATAAGTCCCATCGTCGCTTCGTTAAAGGGTCCAATTCGCCAAGATGGGAGCATCACAGTCCACACCTGCACCCGCATCACCGCCCAAAATGCAAGCCGTATCATTGCGTATGTCCAGAGATCCCCGCGCTCTCATGCGAACCTAGACACCCCGGCTAACTGATTCAACAGCTTCCGCCGCACCGGCCGCCGCCGCGGCGACCACGGAACCCGCCTCCAAGCCCAGGGTGAGACGAACCGCACGCCGAAACCGAGTCAATTGCGATCCTAACCTTGATTATAGCCTTGTTGCGTGTGCAAGGACGAGAAGGCCAAGCGGGACGAGTGCATGCTCTTCTCGACAGCCAAGGACCCGGCCGCCGATTGCAAGTCCCTGGTGGAGCAATACCGAACATGTATGAAGGGCTTTGGATTCGAGTCACAATAAGGATAGACGGCATGTTTCAGTCATTGAGGACTGTGTACTATACGATGTAGATGATTGGGTTAATCCCATCTTATTCCTCTCTTGTCTGCCATCCGCCGCTGAAGTTGGGAGCCGACATTGACCGAAGAGCATGGCAATGACGAACTCACATCCGGATGGGACGGGCGATTTGTGGCGAAAAGCGATCTTTTTCAAAACTCTGTAGCATTATACGAAAATCTGCACTACGTGTTACTGTCAACACGACGAGAGACAATCAAATCTTGAGCGACGGCATCATGAATGGGCATAGTAGTTTGGAGTCACGTCGTACGACTCTCATGACACCCAAGCCGCGACATTACCCGACAACTCACCTGCCCCTTCAGTAGTCCACCAACATTACCAAGCGGCCACACATTTCACATGGACCCCCGACTCCGCCATGTATTCAAATATCAACTTTCCCTTTTCCGATACGCCTCCTTCAGATCACGCTCCCTGCCACGATATCCCATCTTCATCATATCCTCAACCTCCCCTACCTTCAAGTGAACCTCCATCATTAGTTCCTCCATTTTAGCCTCAATGTTCATCTTGCGCTCTGCGGCCTTGATCAAGCTCGCGACATGTGCAGCGCACAACGTTGCTCTGGTCCACCTTAGCCAAAACTGCTTTATAACTGGGAACTTGAGATAAGAGTTGGATTGGCCTACCTCTTTTTGCTTCGTTCTTTTTGGTACTGGGCCACTCGAGTTCGCAAGCTTTCGAGGGCCGTGTCGGCTTCGGCAATCACGGTGGCTACGCGCTCGTCACGGTCTCTCTTAAGCTGTACCAATTTTAGTTCTGTTCGTTGCTTCATTCGAGTATGACTTTTAGAACTTGCCTGCATTAGGCGCTTCTGCGCTTTCATCGCGATCACGGTTGGATCATCGCCATCGTTGGAGCTAGCAGACTCGTCGTCTGTAGCCATGGTGGAAAGGCAGTCAGTCGATCGGTGTAAGTCAACGGAAGGTTCGGTCGGATGATAGGTAAATGTGTAATTGAGTACGCAGAGAACGTCTACTTCTTCGTTTAGTTCGAAGTACTAGTAGTACTGGATGATAAAGGACGATGAATCTCATTCAGGCGTGGAGAGTGAGTGCAAGAAGTGGGATGGGAGGTGTGCAAGGACTGGAAGGCAGCTGTCAACTGGAAAATCAATATCATCCGTGGCAGGCAAGAGCGACAACCAGCTGCACCTGCCTTCCTGTCCCAATACACCTCCAGCATGTATCTCCAGCTTCCAAATGAGGTACTAGGTATCCATATAGGACCTAAGGCATGCCCCAAAACACAGTCCATGATAAGGTACTTCACAAAACTGCTTCAAGTTTATGATCCTTTGGTATTATCATACAGCATCCTGCTGGGGATATCTCAAGTCTATCTGGTCAAAGCAATATCATCTATACGTAGAATCATCTTCACCGTCTCGGCTGCCAACTCGATCGCGCTTGTGCTGACGAGCAGTGGCTGCAACACATTCTCCTTGGAGATGTTGGTGTTGACGCCTCCGGACTTGATGCTGACTCCTGCGTTCTTCTCACCCATCTCGTGTCGGTGTCGTAGGTCCGTCACCACCTTGATGCTGTTGAGACCCGCGTTCTCGGCCAGCGTCGTGGGGATAACCTCCATGGCATCGGCAAACGCCTTCCAGCAGATGGCTTCTGTGCCTGTCAAGCTGCGAGACTGTTTGGAGAGCTGTGCCGCAATCTCGATCTCAGGTGCACCGCCACCAGCAATCAGCGCCTTCTTCTTGACGAGACAGCGCACAACGCAGAGAGCGTCGTGTAGACTTCGCTCCGCCTCTTCCAGGATCAGCGAGTTGGCGCCCCGGACTACCACGGAGACCGTTTTGCCGGTTGACCTGGTACCTGTAACCTTAACCATACGCGACCCGGAAGAAGTCACTTCCTCCACAAGCTCCGCATATCCCAGCTTGTCCTCGGTAAACGAATCGACGTCGGCAATGGGTTTGCATCCAGTCGACTTGCAGATGAACTCCACCTCTTCGCGCTCAATCTCCTTGATGGTCATGATACCGAGTTTGGCCAAAAAGTGCAGGGAGAGGTCGTTGACAGCGTCGCGTAGGATGGACTTCTGGATCAAGAGCACGTTGCACTTGGCCTTCTTGATCTTCTTGGCCATATTCAGAAGGTATATCCGCTCCTCCTTAACGATCTTGTCCATTTGTCGGTAGTCGTTCACTTGGATTGTGTTTTCCATCTGTACTTTGTCAGCCGCTGCAAGTCATTTCCCAGCAAGTAAGGGAAGCACATACATCGGGCTTGGGGGGGCTCAGCTGGAACTGAATCAAGCCGATCCTCGCTTTCTCCATCCTGACTGGGCCGCCGGCGTTCTTCAATACGGGCTGGGTGAGGACCAGGCCGTCGACAAGCTCACTATCCTCAATCGTTCCTCCAACCTTCTTGACAATCCGGATGTTCTTGAGATCGACGTTCTGGGCGGTCTTGATGTCGATGGTTTTGGTGACCGAGTTGACAGCCATGGGACCTAGGAGGTTCGAGTACTGCGAAACGATCTTGGATGACAGCGAAGTGTTGGCAGCTTGGAGCAACGAAGCAGTGTCGTTGAGGGAGATGGGCTGGGACATGTCTTCGAGGACATCGACAGCGGCGGCCGCAGCTCGCTGGAAAGACTCCGAGATAACTGAGGGGTGGATGCCCTTGGACAGAAGTCGGTCGGCAGCTCCAAGCAAGCTACCACAGATGACCACAACGGAGGTGGTTCCGTCGCCAGCTTCCACATCCTGAGCACCGGACAGGTTGACCAGCATCCTGGCAGTGGGGTGCATCACGGACATGCTCTTTAGCATAGTGTTTCCGTCGTTTGTGATAATCGTACCCCCCTTTCCGCTCTGGATCATCTTGTCCATGCCTCGAGGTCCAAGAGATGTTCGGATCGCGTCGGCAACAGCTGTGCGTATGTAAGCATCTGAGTAGTCTCGAGTCCGCCGCAGAGAGCCGTACCTCTGGCCGCGACGATGTTGGAGGAGCGAACCGCCATGGGCTTCTCCTTGTCCTAGGCTTCGTCAGCGGGGGAGCTATCAAGCTTGGAGGGGGAGCTCTTCGTACGCGGAAGGTGGCATTGCTGGAGCCGCCAGCAGCTGGGGCTACGATCGGTGCGGACATTTTGGCGATTGTGCGATGGTCCCGGTATCCTCAGGTATTGGTGTTGATCGCGGGGTGTTTGTGAGCTGCGACTTCACAATATTCCGGTAGCCTTGAGATATCCCACCTTCTGGCCCTACTCCGCCATTCGCATTCAGTCCCAGAAATTTTGGATCGGGGCCTGAGATCCTCCAGCTCCGTGATGTGCCTTAGACTAAGCCATTGGCGGTTAGTGTACGCGCAGCCTCAATGGACGGTGGCCCGTGCATGGAGCTCAAGGCAACTCAGATTACGGAATGCCTTCCATGACCTTCATCACCCCCCAAACAACCGCGACGACGAATATCCCCCACCGCCTAAGACGAGCTCACCCGCACCATCCCACACCCTCACAACAAAAATAATCGTCGCGCAGTCTAGCTGAAGGCTTCCGAAACTGCGGAGACCATCATGGTTAGCTGCCGTGCCCTCCAATACTCGTCAAGTGTGCTAACGAAGGCTCCAGCCTTCCGCAACCGGTTCAAGCTGGGAAAAGTACCAGAAGAAATTCGCCGACGATGAGGTAGAGGAGAAGAAGATTACTCCTTTGACAGACGAGTACGAACCACTTGGAATGCATCTAGCGGCCCTGCGATGGCTAACACGTGGAACAGGGATATCCAGGTGCTGAAGACATACGGCGCCGCGCCATACGGAACGGCCATCAAGAAGCTTGAGAAACAAATCAAAGAGAAGCAACAAAGCGTAGACGAGAAGATCGGAGTCAAGGTGAGATGGGTTGATGGGCCATATCATAATCCGCTTTCTAATCGAGCATAGGAATCGGACACGGGTCTCGCCCCGCCGCATCTATGGGATGTCGCCGCCGATCGCCAACGAATGTCCGAGGAGCAGCCCTTTCAAGTGGCAAGATGTACCAAGATTATCGCGGATGAGAAGGGCGACGAATCCAAGAGCAAATACGTCATCAACGTGAAACAGATTGCCAAGTTCGTTGTCCAACTAGGAGACCGAGTCAGTCCCACGGATATCGAGGAGGGCATGCGTGTCGGCGTCGACCGTAACAAGTACCAGATCATGATTCCCTTGCCGCCAAAGATTGACGCGAGCGTTACGATGATGACGGTGGAGGAGAAGCCCGACGTCACCTACGGAGATGTTGGTGGGTGCAAAGAGCAGGTCGAGAAGCTGCGAGAGGTCGTGGAGATGCCTTTGCTGTCTCCTGAACGGTTCGTCAGTCTTGGAATCGACCCTCCGAAGGGTGCGCTTCTCTACGGCCCCCCTGGAACTGGCAAGACCCTTTGCGCGCGAGCAGTTGCCAACCGAACAGACGCCACCTTCATCCGAGTCATCGGTAGTGAACTGGTCCAGAAGTATGTTGGTGAGGGTGCCAGGATGGTTCGAGAGCTGTTCGAGATGGCGCGGACAAAGAAGGCTTGCATCATCTTCTTCGATGAGATTGATGCTATTGGTGGCGCCAGATTCGATGATGGCGCTGGAGGCGACAACGAGGTCCAAAGGACTATGCTGGAGCTCATTACCCAGCTGGACGGTTTCGACGCGCGAGGAAACATCAAGGTCATGTTCGCTACCAATAGACCCTCAACGCTGGATCCCGCGCTCATGCGACCCGGCCGTATCGACCGAAAGATCGAGTTCTCGCTGCCAGATCTCGAGGGCCGCGCCAATATCCTCCGCATCCACGCCAAGAGCATGTCAGTTGACCGGGACATCCGCTGGGAGCTCATCTCCCGTCTCTGCCCCAATGCAACGGGTGCTGAGCTGAGGAGTGTCTGCACCGAGGCGGGCATGTTTGCCATCCGAGCGCGGAGAAAGGTGGCCACGGAGAAGGATTTCCTAAGCGCCGTCGACAAGGTCATCAAGGGCAACCTGAAGTTTAACTCTACGGCAACGTACATGCAGTACAACTAGATAGCGTCGTGTACTTTGTTATGGTGTATGAGTAGTGGGGAATTGGATGGCGGGATTCTAGACGTCGCAGTGATAATACCTACCTTGAGCTTGAAAAAAAAAATGAACGCGCCGGGCACAGGCGAAGTGAGACTGATAATCAACGTATAAAAAAATAGTGACGATAATGACGATGGTATGAGTATCTAAAGATTTGGTTCCGAAATAACCCTCCATAATTAAGTACTTAACGGCCATAAACCCCAATCCCAATCCCAATCCTAGACTCCGTTCTCCAATGCTACCCATCCTTATGTCCAGCAAATCCCTAGCAACATGAAGGGTCTTTGTGGCCCCGAAAAGAAGCAGCTTGAGTGCGACGTCCTCCTAATATGTGCAATGCAATGCCCGTCCAGGCGCGCCCAGAATACCCCATCATAAGTCATGATCCCTTCCGCTGCAGTCTCACTTCCCTTCCATGCGCGACAAGCACCCCAGGCAGGCAACGTCTCCCTCGGCGCCACGCTCGATGCAGCACCTACTACATACCATCGCTCGATGTCCGCCCGCGTCCCAGCCCTTGCGAGGCCCATCTCCCGTTGGCCTGCTGCCGTGGTGGTCTTCTTGCTCATGAGCTCGCACGTCGTCCACATCATCCATATGGAATGACCGTGAGAGCACCTCCTGCTCTGAGAGCACTGACTCGTCGTCGAGGTTCCAGCCGTGGCATTCGCGTATGCAGACGAAACAAGTCCGCTCTCCGCAGCCCTGGCACTCGGCGAAGGAGTCAAGGTCGGATTTCTTCGTCGGCTTGCGGTGGCAGATGTGGCATGGTGTAAGTAGCGGACGGGCGGCAGGCCGGCTGTTTGGAGTGAGTGGCAGAACCTTCAGTTGCGAGGATCGTTGGCGCCGATGGGGGGTAGGATGAGCGGGAGAGAAGGCGTCGTGGAGGAGGTCGTCGTCGTTGGCGATGCGTGCCCTCTTCGCAGGCAGTGTTTTGCGAGGCGGCAGCTCCTGGCGCTGGTCTACGACGTAGAAGTTGTCAGACTGGTCGGAGGGGTACAGGGCAAACACGCCGTGCTTGTCGTCGTCGTCCCATCTGCGTTTCCGTGCCGGAGGGCCGTCCTCACCGACGAAAGGCATGACCGAGGGGAGCTGATACACGGCTCTGTGACGGGCTGGAAAAGGTAGGCTGATGGACGGAGGTACGATGGCTTAGTGGACGCGAGTGATGTAGAGAGAGAGCGAGCGAAGCTCAGAGGAGGCAAAGCTCCAGGCAAATGGCGAGGTGCGAGGTGCGAGGCACCGTATGTCGTGATGTGGAGGGTGGTGCTTGTTGATGGTGGAGGTCGGGATTTGTACGGGACGGGTGAACGTCGTGGCGAGAGCGAATGACGGTTAATTACAAGGCGCTGCCTACCAACGACGTAGCATTCACTGTGACCGCTGGGCGTCGGTTCTTTTCCATCCCAGTTACTACTAGTACTCTACACTACTACCATGCATAGACTACCTGTATTTTTGAAGCTTCTGCTCTGAACGGCGCTCATCTTTTCTACAGACTCCCCCGGGGCTTTTTGGGGGGGCTTCTTCATTGACGAAACCCGATGGACGGACTGCCTGCATTTGTACGAGAGCTTGGTGGTCAGATCTAGCGCTGTCGTGCCACGCTAGAGACTCCATCGTGCTTTTGATATTGATGGGTCCGTGAAATCCCGCTCCAAACAACCGGATGACTTCAAGCCGAGCTGAGCAACGATTGGAAATGAGGCCCAGGGGAAACCTGTTTGTTGAAGTCGGATTAATGTGACATTAGTTTTTTACCTATAGCTCAGTTGCCGTGACGTCCCTGGCCCGGTGTTGCTAGCAATACAATGCATGGGATCCATTTACTAGTACCTACACATTTGGCACTGAAGGAGTCCAGACAGTTGCAGTTTTGAACAATATGTCAAGATTCAGAGTACTAGTTCTAGGCGAATAAGGTATTGGAACGGTTCTTCTGATTTACACTCTAAGCATCCACCCTTCGGCCTCCATTCATGCCATCCATCTTCTTTCTACCCGCCACCAACAAAGGAGCTGCACTTGGGGGCGACTAGTATACAAACAAGACTCAAAGGCCTTCGCTTTAACGGCGGACCTTGGGACCATCCTTAGGGGGGTCGTAGGCGAGCTTTCTCGACTTCAACCAAGCCCACTTGTATCGCTTAACCCACACGCTGACGGCCCACAGACCAGTCGACACAACCAGAACCTTCATTCCCATCTTCTTCCGGTCGTCCATCTCGGGCTCGGCTGCCCAGTTGAGGAACTCGACAACATCCTTGGCCATCTGCGAAGTTGAGGCGGGGGTACCATCCTCATACTCCACCAGGCCGTCGTAGAGGACACGAGCCATGGCGATACCGGTTCCGGGGAAGTAGGGGTTGAAGTTCATGCCAGGGGCGACCTGAGCACCAGCGGGGGCCTCCTCAGGGTAACCAGTCAACAAGCTGAAGATGTAGTCGCAGCCACCGTGTCGGGCCTTGACAATCAAGCTCAGATCCGGGGGAAGGGCACCGTTGTTGGCGAATCGAGCAGCCTCCTCGTTCTTGTAGGGAGCGGGAATGTAGTCGGCAAGCTTTCCGGGTCGCAGCTGGATCTCACCCTGCTCGTCGGGCTCGCCAGGGAACTCGTTCTCCTCGGCCAGAGCCTTGGCCTCGTCGACAGTCAAGACAGAGCCGACGAGAGATCGGTAGGGGATTCGGCTGAGGGAGTGGCAGGACATGCAGACCTCCTGGTAGACCTGGAAACCGCGGCGAAGACTAAATGTGTGTAAGCACTCGTCATCCATCCCCATGGAGGCAAATCTTTATCTTACGCCTGGTGGTCAAAGGTCTTGAACCATTGCGCGTGAACCCACGGATACTTGGTTGAGTGAAGACTATGGCAGCGTGTTAGCAAGATGACGTCGTCGTAGGCAGCACGTGGATGCAGCATTTATGCCTCACCCCCGAGATTTGAGATCCCGGGGCATCGCGCCGCCGAACTTGGAATTTCACGTACCCTTCCTCAGCGGGTGTCATAGCATGGGCGACGGAGCCATAGAGATGGTAGTACCAGGCAATGGAGCCTACGGCAAGGGATGTCGAAATGGCGGCGGCCACGTTCAGCCGAGTGGGCGAAGCGTCAGCGGCGGCGCTGGAGCTCGAGGAAGCGGTACGCTATTATCAACACGCGGTCAGCATCCAGATGCGTCATGTCCCAGGCCGTTCTGATGCAATTGGCGTCGTTCCGGGGTGTTGGGGTTCGTGGTGATGTTCCCTCGGTAAACGGGAAGCTCGTAACCGTGAATGGTGCCATACCTTCGAGACATTGACAGCGCCATTTCGGAGGCCATTGAGGGTGCGCGTCGAGCGCAAACACGACCTTGCGAGCATGATTGGCAAGCTAGACCGTCGCTGCTAGATGAGCCGCAATCGAAGGTGAGTCGGCGATGGGGAGTCGTTCGTCGGGGGTCGGAGGACAAAAGGGCTCAGTAAAGATCATTAGCATCAGAGAGAAAACCTATCGAGCGTTCCGAAATGGGCCGACGCTGATTGGTCGCAGTCACGTGTTACCACTCCCATCTCCATCTGAGCGGCGAGCGCCTCGGCGCCAGCTGCCAGGTGTCTCGCAGCTGTCCGCTAATGGGCTGCCAGCTGTCATCCGTGTCTCCGGGTCGCCCCCCTGCCAGTCGGTTGCCTGGCAATGCGCCCATGGATCCCTGGAAGGCCTCTTAACAATTAATTCATTATTACCCCACCCCCACCACCATAACTCACACATTCTTGTTCCTGTCCTGCAGCCTTCCGTTGACTTGCGATTTGCGCCCTCCGTCAAAGACACTGCTTATATCCTTTCCAGATCTCACGCTACACCATGGCTACCTCCAAGAAGATCTTTTCCCTCGAGGGGAAGGGCCTCAAGCTGGACACAGCGGCCGACCTCGAGCCTCATATTGCCGAACTCCGAGCTATGGACGACCTCGAGGAGGTCAGGCTTTTGGGTAACACTTTTGGTGTTGGGGCTTGCAAGCTACTCGGAGAGGTTCTAGCAACCAAGAAGAGTCTGAGTGTACGAATAAACTGCCACTCTTACCCACTCACTTGCTAACCAGTCACTGTTTAGGTTGCCAACCTCGCCGATATCTTCACCGGACGACTCCTCAACGAGATCCCGGAAGCCCTCTCTTCTCTCCTCACCTCGATCCTCAACCTACCGAAGCTCAACACTATTAACTTGAACGACAACGCGTTCGGCTTGAACACACAGGCGCCTCTCGTGGCATTCCTGGCCTTACACGTGCCTCTTCAGCATCTATACCTAAACAATAATGGCCTCGGTCCCCACGCCGGTATTCTCATCGCCGACTCCTTGTCAGAACTACATGCCAAGAAGGACGCTGCTCGTAAGGAGGGTCAGGACGTGCCCTACTTGGAAACTGTCGTTTGCGGTCGCAATCGACTGGAGAATGGAAGCATGACAGCGTGGGCAAAGGCATTCAAGCTACACAACAAGATCAAGGAGATTAAGATGGTTCAGAACGGCATCCGCCAGGAAGGTATCTCACATCTTCTCAGCGAGGGTCTCAACCACGACACCGAGCTCCGAGTGCTCGATCTCCAGGACAACACCTTCACCTTGGTAGGTGCCAAGGCCCTTGTTAAGGTTGTGTCGGGCTGGACGGCGATTCAAGAGCTTGGCATCGGCGACTCTTTGCTAGGCGCCAAGGGAGGTGTCTTGTTGGGCGATGCCCTAGCCAAGGGAAGCAACAAAAAGCTCGAGATCCTACGGCTGCAGTACAACGACATCACGGCTCCTGGAGTCAAGAGCCTGGCTGCCGCTGCGAAAGATGGGCTACCAGCCCTGAAGCGGATCGAGCTAAACGGCAACAAGTTTCTGGAAGAAGACGACTCTATCCTTGCTCTACGTGCGCTGCTCGACGAGCGAAAGGAGAAGGTTGCTGGTGACATCATACTCGAGGATGATTGGGGCGTGGACAGCCTGAGTGATCTCGAGGAGGAGGATAGCGATGACGAGGAGGAAGAGGACGAAGACGATGAAGAGGTTGAGCCTGAAGAGCGGGCCGAGAAGCTCATCAAGGAGGCCGAGGAGGCGCAAGAAGAACCTGTTCTCCAGCAGAAGGATAAGGAGGTTGATGCGCTGACGGAGAAGCTTGCGAAGACTGGCATTTAGATATACATATGAACATCGCATATAGATGAGCTGCACCCTTTTTTAGAAATTGCAAAGTCCCTGACGAAATTCGATACCCTTCAAAATGGTTTACCGCTTATATGTCAATGCAAAATACTTTTTATAGACGTTGATGATCACTCGAAATATGAAGGCGAAGAGTACGCACAGGTGATTATTTGAAAGATGAAATGTGATTATTTTATTATTACAGTCAAGTCTCGTAAAGATAGATCCATGGATATCGCGAGTAGGGAGTATCTAATGGCAAGGACGTTCACGTTCAGGATTTAGCGTCAGAAAGCACAGCTTCAAGGGAAGTAGGATAGGAAGTCAGGGGGTTGCAGAGCATTATTTGTCAGGGAAACAACGGGACGTACCTCTCGCCAGCATGGTGATGAGCCTTCTCTAAACTCCCCGTTAGCATACACTGAAACAGTTACACAGGGAGGGAGATTGGAGTTGTGTAGTTTAGCGACCGAAGAAAGGGAAATAATGAAAAGAGAGATGAAAGGTATCCCCAGTCGTCAGCCCTCCACGAGCTCTCCTCCATGTGACCATGCATACAGGTGTAACACTTCCATATCCCTCACATCCCCATCCCCTCCTTTCAAGCTGAATCCCCACATTGGTGCTCACTCAGTCTTGCTGTCAATCCGACAACAAGAGATTCCTAAGGACTATCTAGTCTAGACCATGGTGCTCGGCCAAGTGCGTAGCTAAGTGCTTCTAATTGCTCGGCCAAAGATATTAGTTAACTGAAGTCCATGGCGTCGACAACCCTGTGGCGTTGTGCCGCTTCCAACTGTTGCAGCTGGTTAGCATAGTCGTGGTTACCAGCCGTATTGTACGCAGGGTCCGTTGCATGGTTGTAAGCGCGGGGTTGGTAGATTGTTGATCCCCATTCCCCCTCATGCTGGCGTTCGTTCTCCCGCTCATTCTCTCGCCGCATGAGCTCCTCGTAGCCAGATTCCATGTAGGGCTCACTCTCTCCTTCTATGGCTTGAGCCCACTTGCCGTTGCTAGTCTGGACAGAGGCAACGTGATTGAACGCATTGGACTCAGCCGATCTCTCGTACCGCAAGCGCGCCATGTGCTCTTCTTGTTCAAGCGTGGTACTGCTCCAGGCCAAGGCAGGAATATCGCCGCCTTTGGTGGGAGGACAGATGCTCCAGAGCTCCATCAGTCTCGTCTGCTGGGGCTGGTCGGCGATCCTATAAAGTTGCATCTGCGAGGGTGTCAGGGTTGTAGGGTCCACGCCGTGGTTGCGCAGAACGTCCTCTGAGTTGAGAACTTCGCTCTGGGGCGGCTCTGAAGAGGGTCGCTGGTGTTCGATTTGGGTTGGCTGTGCAATTCTCGCGACATGAGCGGAGTGGTTGTAGTGTTGGGAGATGGAATAGATGATGGGTTGCGCGGCGACGGAGACGGGGGCGAGCTCTTCGCGAGGGGCCACGGCCTGGGGTTGCGAGTTGAAAGTGAGGTTGCGATAGAGGAGAGCCGCAAGATCGTCTTGTGTCATCATGTTTTGCTGAAGGGAGACCATTTTGTCTATGAGGGCGGGAGTGTGGTTAGTCCTGTATATATGAGAAATGATCTGATGGGTACCTCGCTGGCTGTGGTTCCGCGCGGGACACTGGGGATGTGCGTGGAAGTAAAAGGTTTGTATATCCTTTGCTCTGGGCTTGTCTGTTGTCCCTACCACCTTGATTTGTATCGGTCGAGGGAGCCTTCCACCTTGGACGGAAGCCTCTGTGGCAGGAGTCGCGGAGGAGCGAAGGTACCTAGTGGAGGTGATCTGTAACAGACAGCAAACAAAGGTGGTTCTATTGGACTAAGCTAAGCTGTGACGAGCGAGTAGAACTGAGTTGAAGGAGAGCAAGAGGCGAAGCAAAAAGAAGAAAGGGACGAAGAATAGAGGCGGCGGTGAAGTCGTCTCGTGGTTCCCTTTGTTAGGCTTGGGCTTGGAGGGCGGTGGGCCGTTGGGTTGGATTGCAGGGCCGGGGCCGAGGTGGGGAAGCGGGCGTGCGATAGGGGGGGATGGGGAAGGTTGCGGGAATAAACGGATAGAATTCTTTGCTTTGAAAGTGACAAAATGACAGACTTCACGTAGCAAACGATGTGGTTGTGATGATGGTAGTGGAATCCCCTTTTAAGTAGTAGTATTGAAGATGACGAAGGTGGTGATGATTGTGGCGGTGGTGGTGATGGTTGTAACTTAGACCACATGTATCATGTGTAGGGATCAATGGCGGGGGTTGCGGAAGCGGAGCCTGGGATTATGCGGTTTTAGCCAGCGACCCCACGCCTCAAGTCCCACGTACCATGCCCCACGGCCCACCTGACGCACCGCCGACCGCGGACCGCTGGCTGCACCGCACCGCACTTTAACCTTATCCCCAAACTGGTTGTCGACAGAATCATTCTTCACCCTCCTCAATACTCCCTTCTCCACCGCCACACGCATCGAACACACATCGACGCCCCTCAATTGGGCTGTAGCTCCCAGACAGAATGCTCTCCGCCACTGTCGCCCTCCAGCTCAGGGCTGGTGCTCGCCAGGCTGCCTATCGGTCGTCCGGCGCCACGGCCACAGCCGTCCACGCTTCCAGCCTGTCCCCAAAGGGCCTTGCCGCAGCCGCCAGCAGGAGCCACAACCTCACGCCTGTCCGTGCTTTCAGCCTGTCCTCGAGACTCCTCGCCGGCCCCCGAGATCGAACCCGCGAGATCGTTGCCCAGACCGTCGGCAGCATTGGTAGCCGGCGCGAGGGCCAGCAGTACCTCAAGCTTTTCACCTCCGTTTCCTCGACGAAATTCGCTGTCGTTAAGGTAGGAGGGCAATTGCTCAGAGACAACCTCGACGAACTCTGCCGATGCTTTGCTCTCCTGTTCGAGTTGGGCCTATTCCCAGTAATTGTCCACGGTGCTGGACCCCAGCTCAACCAACTACTCGAAGACGCCGGTGTGGAACCACAGTTTGAGGAGGGTATCAGGGTTACCGATGCCAAGACGCTGGGCATTGCCCGGAAGTTGTTCCTCGAGGAGAACCTCAAGCTGGTTACGCGCCTAGATGAGCTTGGCGTGGCTACCCGGTCCCTCCAGGGCGTCTTCCAGGCAGATTACCTCGATAAGGAGAAGTGGCAATACGTTGGTAAGATCACGAAGGTTAATAAGGAACCTATTGAGCAGTCCATTAAGGCTGGATATATCCCTGTTCTGACCTCTATGGCTGAGTCCGAGGATGGTCATCTCCTTAATGTTAACGCCGATGTCGCTGCTGCTGAGCTCGTAGGTACAATCCGTTCCCACAGCCTGAGAGTTCGTTGACCCTAACCCTGGTGAAGGCTCGATCTTTGGAGCCATTGAAAATTGTCTACCTAAGTGAGAAAGGCGGGCTCTTCAACGGAGATGGCCAAATGATCAGCACCATCAACCTTGACCAAGAGTTGGAAGGGCTCAACCAGCAACCTTGGTTTCGCTATGGAACCAAGTTAAAAGTCACACAAATCGCCGATTTGTTATCCGGGCTCCCCCGTACTTCCAGCGTTGCCATCATTCATCCTAGCGATCTGCAAAGAGAGCTGTTTAGTAAGTGGAACCCCAACCCCTGACCCCTGACCCTTCTAGACAGCGCCTGCATACTAACAAAGACTCAGCCGACTCGGGAGCCGGTACTTTAATTCGTCGGGGTACTACCATCAGAAAGGTCACCTCCATCTCTGAGTTTGAGGATCTTGACAAGCTGAAGGAGAATCTAATCCGGGACCAAAATGGTCTCAATGGCGAGGCTAACGTCAACCAATTTACCAACTCTCTTAGGAAAGAGGGCTCTTTCGTTGCGTACTACGATGATACTCTGCAATGTCTCGCAGTTGTAACACCTCCTGGTCCTAACCGCTCTATAGCCACTCTTTCCACCCTGGCCATCACCAAGTCTGGGTGGTTGACTAACGTTGCTGAGAACGTCTTTGCTGCTATCAAAAAGGATTACCCTAGCCTGATATGGACTGTGAGCGAAGATGATGAGAACCTCACTTGGTTCTTTGACAAGGCGGATGGCAGCTTTAACCGCAAAGGTAGCGTTCTGTTCTACCACGGAACCGATCTCAGTTTAGAAAAAGATCTTGTCCCTGTTTATGACGACTTTATCGCTCACAAGATATGAGCTCAGGTGGTATGGGGGGTGGACTTACTTAATAGATGCAAGATAACGATGCATATGAGGATCCCTAGAGTAACAGTTCAAAAAGAATGTTCCTGTTCCTCTCTCAACGCATCACTAAGAAGCAAGCCTGTAGCACCTGTAGGCAGAAAGCTTCAGATTTGCCAATCGCGAATGGCACCATTTTGGAGGCTAGATTCGAGTATGACTGGTGAAGGGTCCGACAATGGGCTCTTCCAATACAGTTCAGAACGAAAACGGGTCAACGCAACAACTAGAGCCGAACATAAAATACCAGTGCATATCGTATTTTCTGGTGCAAAGATGTGGGTGATGGCAATGGGATTGGAGTTGTAAGCTGCCCTAGCCAGTCTGGAAACATAACTTGCATCGGGCACCGACAATGTACAGGCCGCCCGTTACGTTGCGCACAGTCTCTTGATACCACACAATCCTAGCTCTCTTACGCTAGCTTATATAAATCCCCCCCAATGCCCAAAAACCAAGTTGCAGACAGGATGAGCCGAGACGTGACCCCTTACAGCCAATGCCATAAGAAGGACTGATAGCACGATGAGGAATCGAAAACGTTGGAACCTGTAAATTGCTGTGTCCAACAGTGGATCCCTTGATATCTATCGTGGTATGAAGTATACGCATTACGTCCAGAGATATAAAGACATATGGTTCATAACAAAGGATAGCGTTTCGAGGAAGCCTTCAAAACTGTAAGACAGAATGGACAAAACGGGAAGATCTGCTGCTAGGAAGACTAGACAACGACTACGTAGCAAATTCTGCAAAGTGAGGTCTTGCCCCAAAAACAAATTGTTCAAGGTGTAGGTTACTGTAGCATGAGAACTCCCATCTTAATATGCATGGAGAGCAAAGAAGCTGAGACGGTGATGGTGCTGGAGAACAACGTGAGTTCTGTCGTTACCTTAGTACCTAGGTGCCCACTTCATGCCAGTCAAGCCACCTTCATACTCCAGCCTCCACAGCCACAGCCACAGCCACAGCATGGCTTCCCCTTCCAAGGTAGCTCGGCGCCTGAGGCATCACAAAAGCCAGCCTCGCGGGTGCACAACTGCAACACGCAGCTCCCAGGCTGCCTGAAGCGAAGCTCCAAGTCAGTGCCATCGCCAACCTCACCTCTGACGAAGCTCTCAACCACGCATCCGCCACACGCCGAAACCTCTGCACGCCCTCAATCGCTACCTGGAAATACCCGCGGGAGCTCACAGACATCATGGTAAGCTAAGACCCATCCCCTTCGCTGTCCAGTGTCCAGCTCCCCACTCCCTCGCAAGCCTCGAGCTTCCCGCGCTGACTTGCATCTCTAGACGTCGATAGGCACGGGTTACGATTTGCTCAACTCCATCTTCTCACCCGACGGTCGGAACTTCCAGGTCGAATACGCCGTTAAGGCGGTCGAGAATGGCGGAACCTCTATTGGCATTCGGTGCAAGGACGGTGTTGTCCTAGCTGTCGAGAAGGTTGTCGCATCCAAGCTCCTAAAACCCGGTGCCAACAAGCGTATCGGCACCGTCGACAGCCATATCGGAGCAGTATGTCTTTCTCTTCCCGCCCATATCCTCCAGACCTTTCTCACCTCTTGCTCCTAGGTCTACTCTGGTATGGTTCCCGATGGCCGCCACTTTGTCGACCGAGCGCGCGACGAGGCCCAGAGCTGGCGCTCCAACTTCAAGACCCCCATCCCCACACACGACCTCGCCTCCCGCATGGGCGGCTACCTCCAGGCGTACACCATGTACGGATCCGTTCGACCCTTCGGCATCACCGCCATCATTGGCGGCGTCGACACCTCAGAGGAGACACCTGTCGATGGCGAGGTCGGTTCAGGACCCAAGGTCGGCGCCGGTGGAAAGGTCCCCGGCACCCATGGTGGCCCGTTCCTCTACATGATCGAACCCAGCGGCCTGTACTGGGGATACTACGGCGCTGCCACGGGCAAGGGTCGCCAGACTGCCAAGGCCGAGTTGGAGAAGCTGGACCTAGCGGCCGGCAAGATCACCATGCACGAGGCCGTCAAGGAGGCTGCGCGCATCATCTACGTGGCGCAGAAGGATAACAAGGACAAGGACTTCGAGTTGGAGATGACGTGGATCAGCGGAGTGGACGGTCCCACCAAGGGACGGCACGTCGAGGTGCCCAAGGAGCTGAGGGAGGAGGCTGAGAGATTAGCAAAGGCCGAAGATGAGATGGAGGACGATGACGAGGACGAAAAGAAGGACGACGATAAGATGGAGGATTAGATCAATTTTGTGTCGGCGAAAGGCACTTGTACTATCACACTGGCAGGGTCATAGATTAAACGTTCATGTAAACTGGGACAGAGATCTCAGGTACTGACAGGCGCCCTGGGTAATATCAAAATGGCATCCATTTTCAAGCATTTCCTATATACAGCAATGTCTATCTCAAGGGTATCAAACCTGCGCCGCTTGGGAGGCCTGGGCCGCCTGGTTCTGGCACCAATTGTTCCAATCCGCAAAGAACGAGCTCTGTAGCCGCGCCTCGCCCATGACCCAGTCCGACTGCGTCTTCGCATACACAGCCGCCACATCCTTGATCTTGTTCTTGTCCGCCGTGAAGAGCGTCGCCGCAACGATCAAGCTCGCCGCGCTGGCCGCCTTGGCGTACGCGTGGGCGTTATCCTTTGCCGCTTCTGCGTGGACCTCGAGCAGCAAGCCGAGCAAGTCGTCGGCGGAGGGGTGCTTGACGTCCTCCTTGTTGCTGCGGGCCTTCTTGAGGGCCTTCTGGTAGTTGAGGATGATCTCGCAGGCGCGAGAGGCGAGGGGCTTGGTGGGCGTGGTGCGCATGAGGTGGAGGAGGGGCATGAGGAGGGAGAAGGTCAGGGGGTTGCGGGTCTCGTTCTTGACGTAGATGTCGAGGAGGTCGAGGATGCGGTTCTTGAAGTTAACGACGGTCTGCTTAGCGTCCTTCTTTTGCTTCTTGGAGTCAGGCTTGGCCTTGCCGCGCTGCTTGAAGACCTCGGCGAGCGCAACGTCCAGTGCAAGCATTTCCGAGTCGGACATGTCAGCGTCGGACTCGGATTCAGGGGCGTCTTCGTCCTTGTCTAAGCGGTGGCTTTTGAGAATCTTGCTGACGAGGTCATCCAGATCTTGCGGTTCTTGCTCTCCCTCCTCATCCTCCGCATCGTCTTCCTCTTCATCTTCTTCATCTTCATCCTCGTCCTCGTCGTCGCTCTCGTTTTCGCCATTCTCGGCCTTCAGGTCGACGAACTCGACATCAGAGTCGATTTCAACATCAGAAGTCTCCTCATCGCCCGAAGACTCGTCCTCGTCCACCTCCATGTCGTCATCCTCCGTGTTGAAGAGTTGCTGTTGTCCCTTTGCGCTCTCGTCGGCAAAAAGTGGTGCAGTGAGAAGGTCCAAGCCCTGGGCTGAGATCTGGCTGGTGAAGGCTTCGAAAACTTGCTGGGATACTTGCCGCATCAGCGAAGAGGGGCGTGCCACCATGGACAATAAGATCTCCACAAGTAGTTCAGAACTTCCACCCTCCTCGTCCTCGGTTGTCCCCTTCTTGAGACGGTCCGAGTATTGCTCGAGATCGTTCAAGACCTCCATGGCATCGGAGTCCTGATTATACAGCTGGAATATAGCCACGGCATGGAGCATAGCGAGACTTTGGGCCAAGCTCTTCTCATCCTCTGTCTTCGTCTTGCGTTTTAGTAGCTTCTTCATTCTGGAGAGTGCTTCTTCCACGGTGGTCTTGATTTCTTCTGTCATTGCGACTTGGCTCGGATCGATGGAAGCTACGGCGTTGCAAAGACTGGCAAAGTCGTCTGCCTTTCCAGTTAGTTTGGCAAAGGAAGACTCAAGGCGAGCTCGGCAGAGCTGCTGGATCTGCTCCGTCAGGATTTCTGCTGGGACGTCCTTGGGCCGGGAGTACGCCAGTTGCGATAGCTCTTGTAGAGCCGAGGAGAAAACGGCCTGTTGACTGCTAGCTGTTGTCGCGGCCGATGCGTTTAGTGCTCGAGACAGGTAGTCTACGTAGACTCGTAGTGTGGACACAGCTTGAGTTGTCTCTTGCTTCGCTAAGGACCCAACAGGCTGCCGGATGATCTTGAGGGTTTCTTTCCCAGTATCTGCTGAGATGAACTGTATGATCTTTTCCACCGTTTTCGTACTGCTTCGTTGATCGAAGTTGTATGCTCCGTTGTCGCCCAGCAGACTCCTTAGAATTGGTATCAGAGCAGCAGGGTGCGATGAAACCAAAGTCTCAATCGCTTTGAGCGCCTTGGTCGCAGCTCGGTGTAGGTAGCGATCCTCCTTTGCGGCTTGGTTCATGAGGCAGGTTAAGAGGTTTTTGCTAAAGAGGCTGACGAGATGGCCTGGCTGGTTGACTAGTCCCTCTAACATCTTCTGGAAGACCATGAACCCCTTGAACTTCTGCCCATCGGTGGCACTCTTCGAGAAAAGGCCATCTTCTAAGGTTAGCCAAGGGACTTCTTCGCAGGGGAATTTCATTCTTACCATCAACCACTCGAGACCAGAAGGACTCAAAGTCACCAGCAGAGGAATCTCCCTCCTTCACGTAATGCGCCAAGAGGATGTCCCACACGAAGTGCAGTTGGGGGTTCCAGCTGGCCTGCTTTTGTTTTCGAACAGGCTCGCCCTGCTCCGTGGAGTAATCTTGGAAGCTCTCCTTCAAAACAGCCG
This sequence comes from Stylonectria norvegica, assembly GCA_014621405.1. Classification (NCBI taxonomy): domain Eukaryota; kingdom Fungi; phylum Ascomycota; class Sordariomycetes; order Hypocreales; family Nectriaceae; genus Stylonectria; species Stylonectria norvegica. The sequence goes on from JAANBC010000145.1 coordinate 21,465, forward strand.
AGAGATCACCAAACACCTTCTTGGAAAGCGGGTTACGCCAGGGTTTGACGCTGAGCTTTGGGAATCGGCTCAAGGCAGCGAGCCAGATGGCGACGCCTTCGGGTGTCTTGGCGAGGCCTACCTCCGCAACCTTCTCCAGCGTACTCTCCGCATCTTTCTGGCTCATTTGCTCAATGGCCTGGACCACGACCCATCCACATTGTGACCTAAGCCAGACTTTCCTGTTGGCTAGTCGGAGGAGAAGGTCCAACACTGCACTCCACCTCGCAGGGTCGGTAAACAAGATGTTGGCTCGCACGAAGCACTCAATTCCAAAAAGCTGTCCAAAGAAGTGATCGCGCTCTTCTTTGCCGGGCAGACTCCCGACGGCCTGGGTTTTCTCGGCCAATATGCCCAACAGCTTCTCGAACGTAAGTCCACTGTACTTGGTTTCGGCAAGCGCTTGTTCTCCGTACAATTGTCCCAGTATTTCGGTGATTACCAGGCTGAACCCGAGGCGAGACGCATTTCTGCCACTGGCGAGTCCACGAAGCAGCCGGCGGTCCAAATGTCGTTGCAAGACAGTCTCCGGGACGCCTTCGTCGCCGAGAAGGCTCGAAATAATGCAATCGGCAGCCTCAATTCGATCATTGGTGTCCTCGCTTCCGAGAAGGTCGTACAAATTGGCCTCTCGTTTCCGGTCGTCACCCACAGGGGCGTCGACGAATGGCAGTTTCTCCAGACTCGGCTTCGGCTTTTTGGCGACCGGCGCATTCGACGTGGCGTCGTTTTTGTTTCGTTTTTGAGGAGTTTGGGCATTGTTGCTGTTCTCTTTGGAACCGCGCTTCCTTTTGCTACCCATTCTGTGTGTTTGATCGGGGGAGAGGCGATGTAAGTGTATCGTCGGCAGTGCGATGCCTCCATCGCGGCCATCAAAACCGCCTAAGAAAAAAACATAGAGCTCCAGTTCTGCCCTTGCCCACCGCCAAAATGTTCAGCACCCCGCGAAACCCCCACTCGGTGACGTGGGGGTCGGAATAATGCTTCGCTCAATCAATCGAATTAACTTATTGGAAACTCTGCGATGCTAGCACGAGATCTTCGTTGGTATTTCTAATTTCTACCAATATTACTCTTTAGCTTGCTTACTAGACAGCCTCTGTATTAATGACCATGTCTTTTTATAAGCGAAATTTTCTTTCCCCTGGACGAAAAGCATCGATATGGCAATCTTCTCTGAACGACATGATATTCTCCGTCGCTAAACCGCAAAGATCAAGTCTACGTTATTGATCCCAAGTACGCTCAGCATAAGTCTGTATATCCTGGCTTGAGCTGACGCATTGAGTTTCTAGCCGTTTTCCTTTGCCCTACTCCCCACCAAACGCAGAGTATTGCTTGTTGCCGCTCAACCACCTCACATGCAGTCACGGCATGCCCAATGTGTGCATTCGTGGACTACACCTCCCATCAATCACATGCAAACATGTTTCCCTTGTTGCTCCATATCATATTCTCTTGTTCCTGATCCTTGGCTTAAACCTCCACATTAGCTTCCGTCTCGAGCGTTGTTCTCTTCGTTGCATTCGTAGGGTGGTTGTCACGGCTTCGGTGCATCAACTGGCACCTATGCAGCCTAGTCAATTCAGTCACCGGCCTTTCGGCGGACCATTCCTCTCTTCGGAGTTTCTGTATCCAGTTGCCGCGATAATTCAGGAGGCTGGTTAGATACTTCAGTCAGCACGTCGCTGTGCCATTGGTAGGATACCTGCTCCGGAGTGGTTCCGGGGTGTGGTAGGTCAGTTAGTCATTTGTCTCAGGCAACTGCTTCAGAATTAGATGCCATTCTAGAATTCCTCGATATGTTAATGCAGTGAACGAATTCATGTTGTGCCATGAAGAAACCGCGCTTGTAATCAATTCTACTCCGTGGCAAAGAGGTTGCCACTCTCGCCCGATGTTTGGGATGAAATCACATATCTTGACCGACTGGAAATTAGCAGCCGATAGTTCGCATGTGTCGAGTCAAACCAGTAATGCCTAATCTCGTCTGTCGTTAACTCGTCACGGAATAGCTCTAGGTATGCGTGTTGTCATGCTCTACATGTGCTCATAGCAGCATCACTGTCCCTCTCACGTTGTGTGATCTAAGAGGGTTGACGAGTCATTAACCAATCTTTTCAGAGAACATGCAGTAGGAGCAAAGTAAGAATCCAGTGACCTGAAATGTCACCTGGTTTTCCCAGGTTGTTAAATTTGTCGTTCACTACATTTAAGTAGGTATCTTTAATTTCTGTAAGCATGATGCGTTGATCAGTGGATTATGCACTTTGTGCCTTACAGTCGCTGTCAAAACGGTTGCGACAACCGCAGATAGTTAACTCAAGGGCCGGTCAAACAAGTCTGGCGGGCACTTAAATTACAGTGACATTCATGGCATTTAGTTCGATTCGCTGGCGCATCAAGGGGAAATCTTAGAGTATCGCCAAGAGGCGAGTCTATGCTAAACATCGGCCCAGTCCGTGGTCGTAAATTACCCTAGAGGAACATGCCAAAGTTGCGGAATTTGGACAATCTCTCGATACCAGTAGCTAAGGAGCCAGAATGAACTTTTCTTTCTGCCGGTACGACATAGTCTATTGTAGACCCGATATCGTCCGCAATCGTCGCCTGAGATTTGTCGAGACTCTTATTTAGTGAAGGAGCTTGGACGCATGTATCATCTCCCGAGTCGGCCCTTGCTACCTGTGCTCAAACGTAGTGTACCAAAGTCATGGCAATGCTGGGCTACGTGTACAACACGTCGTACGACAGACAGAATACCATGTTCATTTCTCGTAAAACCACTGGATGGTAATCCCAGAACCCAGAACTTATAGCTGTGGCGCCAGGTTGGCGCAGCATTCGCGGATCACAGCCCGTCGCTCAGCGAAATTACCAGCAAACTCCTTCGGCATGCAGCCTTGAGCTTGCCCTCCGAAGGCCAGAGATCCTGGATCAGCGACCCCGGGCTCGGCGTGCCAAATGACGTAGAATTGTGTCGGGTAATCTGGAATGCGGAATGCAGAGCCATGTCTCCTGTCGGCAGCCTCACTGTGATAGCGTGGCACGTCGGGGAAATGAGGTTGTGGCGTGGCTCGTCGTGAAAGAGAGACAAAGCCGTCTCGGTCATTCTCCAGAGAGCATAATAATAAGTGGGCTCGTCGGTGAGCTTTTGTGAGCACGCTTGCTACGAAAACGAAAATGAGCTTGCAGATCGCCTAAGCAACAGAACAAACTTCAAATTCAAAGCGCACCGACAGCAAAAGAAAGAACAAGACATGCCCGATCCCTTGCCAAGGGCGGCTGCGATCCAATCTCAGGTCTAATGGCCGCCACAACGATCCATAGACTCTTGGGCATCACGAAGAAGAAAAACCAGCGCCGATTGCATACGCTATTCAAGGGAGGACGGAGGCCGAGATGTGGGGCCTATACCGGGTCCGACCCGACGGATCGGCACGGAGACGGGACACGTGACTTCGCGTAATTGCTGGGGAAGCACGCGTAGCGTGACACGTCGCTGCTTGTTTACTTCGGAAATCTTTGTTTGTTACATGGCTCAAAGGCTCAAAACCCTGCAGCGAGCTCCAGCTCCCCGCAGAAGGCTTACCTTGGCCCTTCTCAAACGAAAAGCTGCACAATGCATCACAATGCATCACACCATCACGATCGGGGCTTTTTTACCCCTCACCTCGAGGTCAGAAGACGCCGCGCAGGGCCGCGGTAGGGGGTGGCATGGGCGACGCTGTGGAGCGCGGCCATCCCTCATTGGGAGGTGCGAAGGGATTTACAAGGCAAGCTGAGCTGCGAACTAGCCAAGTGATGGCGCTGGACACCTTCATTGGACGGCTGAGCGGCGTCTTTGTCTATTGCGGGCTCGCCTGCAGCTTACCATTATCCTTGGGAACCGGCTCCTGCGATATCATTCGCCTCTGGCAAAAGGTAAACAATAGCCACGGACGGAGAGAGAAAAAGCCGTATAAAGTAGTTCGGCAGATCCGCAGCCGACTCCCAGTTTACGGAGCGCCTACTACAACACGGCTCCGGATCTCGATTCGACGCAGACCAAGCAGGGAACGGAGCGGACCTGCTAGATGGCATCATAAGGATTTCTAGTATTGGAGGCTGAGAGCCAAGGTCAAGCAGCCTGGCCGCCAATAAATTTAGCCATCACCTCGGTCAAGGCCGACCGGGCGGCGGCCTCGTAAGCGACAGATGACGTCGAATGCGCGACGGCGCGGGTTACGAGATCGGGGGAATAGGCGACGGATCGACGATGAAACCCAAATCCGGCCCTGTCTAGCCTGGATCCGTGAGCAATGACATTCACGGCGCCGTACTATTGTTCTCAGAACGGAATGCGGTCGAGTCTCCCATGCCACGTTGACGAACAAGGGAATATCCAAGTCATAAAAATCTCCGACTGGGGATCCGGTTTCTCAAAGGGACTGTGAGGGAGGCCGATCCACGCCTATTGTCCTGATTCATATCTATCATCAAGATTGGCGGCTCCCTTGCTTGCAATCCAGGGAGACGGATACGATGTCTCGTCTGTCAATATCGATAGGCACATGCTGCCGGCAAAGGGTCTGAGAATGGCGAGACCCTGAGCGCGCCACCCAATGCTCTCGTGGGCTGTATGTAACCTGTTCCGCGGACGGGCGGCTGTAACAGAAGTAAAGAATATCAATGCAAGACCCCACCTGCAGTCGCTGCAGACACGGGCGACGAGGGCATCCGGGGTTTCCACCGGTGCTCGGTGAAGTGACCAGACGACGGACTGCAGGCCTTGGCCGAGCAACGGACCGTACATCCTTGGGCGCGGCGGTCGCATGGACATAGACCCACAGGGACCTGAGGGACCGATCCCAGGGAACAACGAACAAAGAACAGCCGTCCAAGGCCGAGCAACAGGGAGGGCCCCCCGTCGTGGACGTGCAGAGTCAGCGACGACACCAGCAAAGCGGAGGCTGTGCCTGTGTCGTCGCCCTGGGCGGCATGGCCCAAACGGAGCTTTGTTTCGAGACGAGGGGCAAACGGGCGATTGCCGGCACTTGGAGATGGAGCTTGGCTGGAGGCCGAGGTGGATGTCGATGGCAAGGGAGACGACGACGAGGCACAACGTTCGCGGGCCTAGAAGGTCCAACTGGTTCATCTGATGGCCGCCAAGCGAAGCGAGAGAGGCGAAGGAGCCCGTCGAGCCCGTCGAGCCCGTCGAGAGCCTCCAACAACCGGTATCTGTGCTTTTTCGCAACGCCCCAAGGGCGCCTCTCCCAGGAGCTTCCCTCGAGCGCCTCGCCCGAGTCTTGCGGTTCTAGAGCCAAAGCAGCCAGGCGACACAAGCCACATCTGAACCATCGCAGCCACGAAAGCCCCGCGGGTGACACTGACGAAAGAAGTCTCATCACGGAACCTTCCCAAACAGGATCATGTACACATGGAATAGGCAATTGAAAATCATCGAGGGTCGAAGTAGGTCTACGATCGGCAGAAGTATTGCGATTATATCGTCTAGTAGGCATTTCGGAGATCCAACAAGCTCTACAGTAGGCACCGCAGAGTTCATGTGGCCGCCGCCGGGTTGGGGTATGAACTACACSCCCCCCCCCCCTCCTCGTCGGCCTGCGTCGCGCCTCTCTTCTCAATGCGATAATTATATCCAGGCTGGGCTGACGTCTTCTTGACCACTCGACTCTCGGGTCAACGACTCAACGACTCAACGGGCAACCGACCTGCCGCTTGCAGAGTGACAGACGTGACTGGCAGACGCTGCCGGGTTGCAGCGCTTGCTCGCTGTTGCTATCGCCAATTCAAGCGTGCTATTCGCTGCCCTGGCAGTGGACCCCGTCCGTTTCTGAGCCAGCGCGGTACGACCGGGGCGCTGTCTCAGCCGTGACCCTTGCTGATTCCGCCCTGTCGGCGTGCACGGAGTCGTCTTTGTCGGTTCTCCAATGGCTGAGCAGGGAAGACACTCGTCAATCCGAAGCTTGGGAGGGTTACACGGCACCGTCGCTGCGTCGCGGCATAAGCACAAAGCAGGGAGAGCAGCAAAGCGGGTGGGGAGTTCGACCCCAGAGCCTAGGGGTTACTTAGTAGTAGAAGTTGTCAGGGCCCGGGCTGAATCATGAATGGAGATCAAGGGAGGAGCAATTGAAACGGGGGGCGGCAAGGCTTCGGGTGAGCACGAGGCCTGCCAGCAGAGGGTCAGACCAACCACGAGCCCGACAACAGGCAAACAGCATGAAGTGGTTCAGTCGCGGAGGAGTCGAGGGCTGAAGCACTGCCGCAATGTCCAGGAACCGGTTTTGGAGTTGCATGTTGGTTTGGGGTTGGTGTGGGAGATACCTGGTATTGCCGTAAGGTATCGCGCAAGCTAACGTCATTCCTGCTCACAAGCAACACACCTTTCGGCGGCTCCAGAATCAGAATAGCACAACTAGAAGACGGAGACTGCTGGGAATGATGACCTGCATCGATTCAAGTTATTCCAAGCTATTCCAGGCACAGGCACACTGCGAAGTATTAAGGGGGGTCCAGCGTGGTTGTCGTCGACAACAGACCACCCCACGCGCGGCGGCAGCGAGACGGGACGTAGGGCGGGAAATGGGTTGGTCCAGTTTCTTTGCCCGGACGACGATACATGTATAATTGCACCGATTACACCGGCGACAGCGACAGCGACAGCGACAGCGACAGCGACAGCGACAGCGGTATGAGACGGTCACAGTCTTACATGTCTGCGGTCAGTGGTCGCTGTCTCAACCGGGGAGCCGCAGCGGAGGCATGTTGCAGCTTTGCCAGCCAGCAGGACTGAGCAGAACTAAGCAGGACTGCTGGGAGTGCTATCCGGTGTTGGCCGTGTGCTCCACGCTCAATGTTCCTAGATCTCAGATCGGTACCTTTGTTTGCTGTGTGCATTGTTGGCGCCTCGTCCTGGACAATGAGTTTCGGCTGGGGAGCTGAATGGACGGATGCGGGACGAGGTCCGAAGGCTGGATCAAAAGGCTGAACGCCATAAAGCCACAGCCAGCCTCGAGGGGTCTGCGGCGTCAAGCACATCCAGACTGTTCATTGATCATGAACCATTGATACGTTTCTAACTAAGGTACGTACATGTATTCATCGCAATGATCATCTAGTCTGGAAATAGTCTAGAATAAGTCGAATGACCATCAGAAATGGCACAAAAGGATGCATGGCATTGTTGTTGATGAATGATATGCCTATGCCCTCTCACCGCCAATTGCCCTGGCACGATGATGTAACGGAAGGCTGATGCTTGCTAGAGCTTCTTAGAGCTTGCTACTGTAGAATCGAGTGCGTGCCCCCGGGGGTTTATCTTATGCGAACATACCAAACCTGACGTTTGTGCTGTGCAGCAGGTGAGATGAGCACCTTGGCACAAGCGCTTTGCACCTTACCATAGTACAGCATAATACATTGTCTAGGTACATGTACATGGATACATACCAAGGTAGGGGGGGGGACGATAGCGAGATCCAAGGCATGGATGGATCCATGGAGTTGCTGGAGGGCAGATGCTTATTAGCTGGCTGCCAATATCCTTCCTTTGGGTGATGGATCCAATGACTAGAGCTTGCCAGTGGATGGAGGTTAGGATCCATGGATGAGGTGGAGTGGAGTTGCCCTGGAGCTTGAAGCTGGGGGGCGGAGACTGCTCAGGGCAACTTCAATGTTGGCAACCTACAGGGGTTGAGAGGGTCGTAGCCTCGCTGCAGGTCTAACCTCTTAAACTAAGGTACATGTGCCTTAGCCACTAGACTCGAGATGGTGTTAGTGCGTGACCGCTAAGCGCCTCGAACAGGGTTGCTCCAAGGTGCCGTTCCCCACCTGCACCGAGCAACCACCAAACGCTCGCTGCAAAGGGCTGGAAGGATGGGCGTGGGCTGGCTGAGAGTCCCGGTCTGCTAACTGGAAGAGCCTGCTTGCCTGCAAACCTGCTGAGAGCTAATGGAAGCCCGCCGTGGGAACAGCCTGCTAAAAGGTATGGATCCATGGATGCTTTGCTGCATGGACGCTCCCCTCCACTGCACCTCACGCTGCACACGCTGCACACGCTGCCCGCCAACGCCCCAGCGACGCGGTGCACCCTCCCCCCCCGCCTCTACACCTCACCTTGTATGCACTGAAGCACACCGTCGTCCAGCACGCCCCAGCACGTTCAAATCACCCCTAACAACCTGGGATCGCCTGGGAAAAACTCCGTCTCAGGCGGGCGTGACTGACACTGGCTGCCCATTGAAAAGGCGCTGGTCCCTCGCCAGGCCTCGACTTCAAGCGTTTGCCTCTCCTCCCCATCCGTCCTCTCGGCCCTCACCCTCCAACCTACCTCTTCGGTGCGGCTCGTCGCTCGCTACTCGGCTTCGTCTTCGAATCGGTCCCCGGTGTCGTTTAGGATTTTATTTAATCTTTCTTTCCTCCGTGGACACGACGACGAGACGACAAGACGCAGTTGGCTGCATTGGTTGCTCCGTGTGAGAGTGTGCGTTTACTCGACGGCTGCTATCAGACTGCCCGGACCTCACCTCCCAACGCCACGCCTCTTGGATGCCCACCACCACTACTACCACCACCACCACCACCACAAACACACATACACAACGAAGCCGGCAATTGACGACGACTACCACGACTGCACGATACGAGCCACCACACTGTCCCTCGCTGCTTCACCTCCAGATGTTTCACCAATCATCATAACGATTCACGACGCCGTCGACCGACCCCGCCATACCAGAGAAATCCCACCAGCAAGCCTTGGGTAGCTTGCCCCTGCTGGCTCTCTGTCTACACAGCCTTCGAGCATCGTGATAGGAACATAAAACAACCATCCCTCCTTCCTAGTTCCTAGGTAGTCTGTCTAGAGGTGCTGTTGCAGCATTCATTGGTTTACTCTAACCTCTCCTCCGTCTCGGCCATTGCTATCTCCATCTCCCAACGTATCTACCAACGTACCTACCAGCGTATCTACCAAGTACCTGCTAGCACTACTAGTAGTGTCTTTCCGCCAACTCCCACGACGTAAAACACCACTCCTCCATTGACCATGGAGGCATCTTCTCCGTTGGCGGCCTTGCACCGCCCAATGCCTGTCCCGTCATGGAACAGCCGGGACATGTTCCGTTCGCATCCTCACTCACATTACTCCGTCTCCTCGGCAGGGTCTGCAACATTAAGTCTTCGCGAGCAATTGCACAAGAGCTCATCCGATTACTTCAATGTCAAAGACCTCCGCGGCTCCTCCCCAGCTGCCAGCCTGGCTGCCGACCTCTCCCAAAACTTCCGCATTGATAACGAAGCAAGGTAAGTTGTGCTCGCTGTGCTGCCGAGACAAGTTCTTGAATTAATTTGGAGACAGTCCTCACTTTCCCACACCTCGACGAGCTCTCTTCACGGCAAGCATGATGGGCTACGGCGCCGGACGAGGTACGAACCCAAACCATGATATACCTTCTCACGCGAAGATACTAATTTTTCCTGCTGTTGCAGATCTAGTCACCACTCCTCCGCTACCTTCGTCCTCACCGGCTCCGTTACAAGAACATATGGAAATGTCACCACTACCACACAAGGCACCCTTCTTCACCAACATCGACATCACATCTCCCACCCCGGGCTCGACTCCTACGCCGACCGACGATGAGATGATGTTGGATTCTCCGGCCCCGATATCCCGTCAAACCTCTCTCGAACTGCCTAAACCCTTTGTTGCTGAGTCAGTGTAATTGAACATTCCTATCATTCTCCCATACTGACCTTTAGTCTAGTCGGAGAATAGCTGCCCCGCGGAGACCTTCCCTAACACGGATGAAGGGTTTCAGTACAGGCGCCGTGCCAAGTCGTTCCCAGCCAGAAACTCAGCTCCCACCATTCCGGTTCGGAGCTGATTCTCGTCTCAATCACATGAGCTCTAACCTGTCTCTTGGCGAATGCTTCGAGTCTGCTTCACCTCCTCAGGAGCGAAGGCCTTCGTCGGCGAACAGCCCTTGTGCATCCGGCCCTCTTAACATGCGGCCCCGATTTCAGTTCTCCAACTTCAGTAACATTGGCGCCCAGCGCACCGGCTCCCCAATGCATGCCCGGCGACAGTCTAATCCTTTCCTAAGGACCCGAAAGCAAGTGCGCCGATCCTTGAGCATGTTCGCGAGCCCGGCGGACATCTTGAAGAACAAGTCGGACGGCGAAGAGTCTACATCATCAGCACTCCAAGCTGTTATGGATGTTGAAGTAGCCCACGAGCCCGTGCTCCCTCATTTCCTCACTGACGACCCCACGGACACCATTCCGCGCATCTCAAAGGAGACCCTTCTGGACGTCCTGGACGGAAAGTACTACCAACACTTCGACCAGAAGATGGTTATCGATTGCCGATTTGAGTACGAGTACGACGGTGGCCACATTGACGGAGCAGTCAACTACAACGATAAGGAGCTGCTAGCAAGCCAACTTTTCCAGAATCCCATGAGTAACCGCACCCTGCTTGTTTTTCACTGCGAGTACTCGGCCCACCGCGCCCCCCTAATGGCACGCCACGTGCGGTCAGAGGATCGCACAGCCAACGCAGAGTGCTATCCGAGGCTCACATACCCCGAGGTTTACATCTTGGATGGCGGATACAGCGGTTTCTTTACGGAACACCGCGGACGTTGCTACCCCCAAGAATACGTTGAGATGTCGGACGAAAAACACCAGCGCACCTGCGAGCGAGAGATGGGCAGGCTGAAATCTCGCAAGGGATTGAGCCGCGCCCAGACGTTCGCTTTCGGACAGCGAGAAGCTTGTGTTGACGAGTCACCCACTGCGCCAAGTCGACCAATGTCACGACACCTTCCTCTCTCCAAGTTTGGGAACTACCCTACCACGTTTGGAAACTCGCCTACTATGTTTGGGAACTCGCCTACTATGTTTGGGAACTCTCCTATCCCAGGCGATCGAAGCCATGCCCGCCGCATGGCATCATATTAGTAACTTGCCATACCCAGCCACTATCCGCCGTACATGTGGTAGGGCTGACTTCCGGTGCTGGACTCACCGGGGTCTTCAATTTGGGTATCTCTTGACTCGCAACTCCTCCTCGTCGACCCGCCAATGACCCATCGGGTTTCCTGAGTATTGATTTACCATACTAGCGACGAAATGTCCCTACCCAGTACGCACTTTACCGCCATGGGACGACTTCAGCCACGCGACGCCTCTACGCGCTGGCCATTTATTGTACATATTCGCAGTACTACGACGGCCGGAAAGACCGCTTCGCTAATAGATCTTGGCATACGCTCGCGCGCTTCGACTTTTGTCACTTCTTCATTGCTGTATTAGACCTTGGAATTTGCATGGCGACGCTGTGGCTTGCAGTCCATACTTGGATCCACAATTCAGGGGGTTTCCCTCCCTTCACTTCTGGGCGTCCACTGTCGATTCGATTTTCATCTCCCTTTTCTTCGACAACCTTCGACCTACGTTCTTGAAACATGTCGCGGGCAAGATCCTCACCGAGTCAAGATGTCTCGGTTATCTGCGCGAGTCTCAAAGCACCTCTCCCTGTAGAGTGTCGGTCTCGCCGCGAATCCTCCTCATGTTGCGTGGCTTCCGGCGAGAAGCCCCAACACCTCAACTTCATGCTCATCAAATACATATCAAGACTTCACTGATACCAGTATCCAACGCCGGATACATGCCTCTGCGCCTTTCGCCCGTTTATACCCCCACCGACCACAACGTGGTTTATTTTTCCCTTTCCCTGTTATTTATTCATACTCCCTCCTAGAAAGGGAGGAGAGGCTTACCCTCGGCCCGCACTGCGCCGGGTCTTTTTTTGGTCGACAGTACAAATGATTGATATTGCTGTACTTCCTTGTAGAACTAGCTGGAGAGGTCGTTTGCGATGTTGAAGATACATTGGCTGAACTGGCTGCTGTCTGTACATTACATTGCCTCAAGGGGTACACCCCTGGCTAGCAAAGAACCTACAAATGAGGGAAAACGTTAAAGTTATCTTGCCTTAGGTCTTCATTGTAAACGCTTCAAGCTCACGTCCGGTTCCGCCAATAGATGCATGGAAGTAAACATGATCACATCTGACGCATGTCTAAGCATTGGCATTAGCCAAAACAGCATACTAAACAACCATGTGATTATTTTACCTGCTGCCCAATTCTATGCTAATGTATCAACTGCTAGGTAGGTCTGCCTGAAATATCAGCCTCCATTCGATTGTTTAGGTGATATGCCCATTCTGCTTCTGATGTAGAAAAAAAAAGCCGCCCCCAAATCACCATGCAACTCACCCCATTTGCAACCAATTTTAAGACGCCGTTCCGTGCCATATAAGGGGTATCAATAACGCCATGTTTAGGTCTCCTGTGGAAGAGTAAAGTCCCACTCCTTGTACGCCTCTCTGAACGCCTCGACATCCTTGGTCTCCTCGTCCACCGTCTGCTGGCAATCCTGCCAGAACACCCGGTCTTCCAGCCTCATGAGCTTCGCCAGGACGCGCCGTCCGAACTGCAAGTCGAAGCGCATATCCGAGGGCAGCGGCATGACGAGAGACTTGCCCTTAATCTTGTCTTCGCCGTCGTCCGCCCACAGCCACACACGGAAGAAGTCGCCGAAGCCCGCCTGCTGCTCGAGGGACAGCTCGTTGGACGTGAAGGCCGGGTACTGCTGGTTTTCCGCCTCCACTTTGAAGGCGGCCTCTGCAAGCCCCTTCTGGATCAGGTCGATGGGGACGGCGAGGAGTTGCCAGATGATATGGACGTTTCGCTCGCGGCTGATTTCCCAGGTAACGACGCCGAGCTTTTGGGAGCTCTTGACAGAGATCATGGCCTGGATAGATTCGCGGAAGCGAGTCATCTCAGCATACGCCTTCGCGGCCTCCCCAGCTGGATCTGAGGTAGGGCCCATACTCGGGATGGTGGGAGCATGGGGAAGAGGTATGATGATGAAATGAGACGGGAACGACACGCCGAGGTCCGCAAAGGTGGATGAGGTAGGAAGTGGCCCTTTTGCCGTCGTAATGTAGGCATCGTCTCCAATACTGCAGCACATGTGGGCGGATAAGTTGGGGTTTGACAAGCAGAAGTAGCACTGGTCGGGGCCTGGAGGAGGAGAACGCCGCCGACGCTTGTTGCGTCGGCCGTGAATACCATCGTCGTGAGGGTCGCGCCCAAAGCGGCCAAACGTCTCATCTCTGGCAGGTCTTTTCTTCTTCGGGACGAAGGGCGAGGCGGTGGTGCCTGGTGGGATGGTGGCGTCTGTCTTATTTAGGGAGAAGGCATACAATGACTTGGCTTTGGCATCATTGCCATACGGTGCCATTGAGATGAACCTCGTAACAGCGGGCGTATCCTCGTCCTTCTCGGTGGGATGCACGAAAGGCTCCCTTTCGTAGAAGAAGGCGCCCGGGGACGCGGAAATGTGGTAGCGAGGCTTCAGAGCAGCACACAGCTCGGCAATCGGGGCTGTGCTTCCAATGGCCGCTTGCTGCGCCGGATCTAGAGCAACGTTTGAACCGGTCCATACGCCGGCAGGCCAGGTGGACGTCAACAAGATATCAGCACTGTTCGCGCCGCGCAAGCTCTTTGCGTCGTCAACTGTGTGGAAGGGTAGGTGCTGCTCCTTGGATTGGCCGGCCACTATGTTCGGGTCGAGCTGGCCGCCAAGGGCGACAATTCGAATGCCATCGGAGGTCTTCGTAATGGTGCGTTTGCCGAGGTAGTGAAGGTTGGGGCAAATCTCCTCGTCGGCTTCGATCTTGGCTGCGATTCGGGTAGGCAGGGTCTTGTTTCCAATCGTAAAGTAGGTAGACAGTGGAACTTCCAGGGTCCCATCTAGCAATGATGTAATTGCATCGCTATCGTCTGAGTCACCAAAGACATCTCCGGTCAAGATTGCTAGGGAGAAGCTGTTCTTTGCGTGCAGTGTCGCGAGTTTCTTGAAGGCCGGCTCGAGCTGGCCATTGAGGCTGCCAAGAACGATGCTAAACGGTAATAATTAGCAACGAGATCGTGGAATAAGTCGCTCTCGGTACGTACATCTTGGGCGCGGCCATTACAGCTATGCTAAGCTAAGAAGCAGAGGCCGTGCGGATGTAGAGCAATTTCACCAAGGGATGTTGAAGCGGGCGATGAAGCTGGGGAGGATGACGGAGGAAGCTCGTGAAAGATAAGAGTTTGCGGCGCCTGTTTTATTGGCTGCGGCGGGGCACATCGCGCTAGGCCCGCCTTATCGGATCTACCGAATATCTACCGAACAAAAAAGTTCGAAATTTTGGCGGGGAGCGAGCGTATCGACTGGAGTCGAGCTCTTCACTGCGAGACTCTGCAAGTTTCATCGCAAATTTCTGCTCCGGCCTGCAACACCGCCAAGATGCCGTCCAAATCTTCGGGGCGCATCACCAAGGCCCGGAAGAACAAGAACTCGACCCCCCACCAGAAGAACCACCGATGGGAGTCTTTTAGCGCTAAAATTAACAAGTTCAGTTCCTTACAGCCGCTCCGCAAGGTTCGCCGACATGACCTCGATAACGAGGACCTCTCGACGGCAACGTCCTACTTTCAGACCGGGCTGCAGAAATGGGGAGAACTCAATGTGTCCAAGAACTTCGTCTCCTTTAAGCGGGAAGTGCTGTCGCTGTCCGAGAGCCTTCCCCAGATTCTGCACTTCGAGCAGCGTATAATGGACTCGCTGGCCACGCACATTGCCGCGCAAGAGAAGGAGGGCCTGGAGCCTTTGTTGGATCTCTTAACCGCTTTTGCCCACGACCTGGGCGTGCGATTCGAAAAACATTATGGACGAAGCTTAGACTTGATGGTGGCCATTGCCGCAAAGCCGCAGGACGTTGAGGTTATTGAGTGGACATTTGGTTCTTTGGCCTTTTTGTTCAAATATCTATCGAAACTACTGGTACCGGACCTGAGGCCGACATATAAGGTCATGGCATCCATCCTGGGCAAGACTCGACATCCGCCTCATATTGCACGGTTCGCCGCTGAGTCTATGAGCTTCTTGGTCAAGAAGGCTGCGGCTCCATCACAGCGCGAGACGGCCCTCAAGTTGTTGGTCGAGTGTGCGCAGGAGGACCTCTGTGCCATGAGGGAACATCGCCAATTCACACTGTACCAAGATGGGCTCATGACTATGTTCGCCGAGGCCATCAAGGGGACTGAGTACACTATACATTCGACGGGCCCGGCAATTTTCGCAGCACTTGTCAACGCTATTCCGGAGCGGGAACGAGCTCTCGTTGGGGATACTACGTGGACCGATGTGGTGTGTGGCGTCCTGACGAGTGTAATACATCACTCTACTATAGACACTTTCAGCGAGTTTGCCGACGAACTGCACGAGACTATCAAAGCGAACATGGAGAAGGCGGCGACAGAGGAGTCTCAATGGCAAATCGTGTCGTTGGTCCGCATCTACGGCACCATTGCTGGTGTCCGCCAAGGATCTCGAATCACAGACTGGGCTCCTCTCGTTCGAAATTTGGTCGATATGCTTGGTCAGGTTGTAAAGACAGTGCCCGAGGCGCCGCCACAAGAAGCACACAAGTTTGTTTGGAGACACATAATCGCCAACATTGCTATCATCTGGAACCATGCGCCCGTTGACGCCTTGATACCTCACATCATGTCTCTCGTCAAGTCGCTGAGCAGAGAGCCGTTCATGAAATGGTTTATCCCATTCTGTTCCTACTTCTGCCAGCTTAACTCAAGACGCTTTGGGAGTTTGTTCCGGAATGAGTTCCAAAAGTAAGTCACTTTCGGTTTATACTGTAGATATAGGCAACTAACAGCCACAGGTTCATTGCAAGTCATTGGTCAGAGGGTCAGAACGAAGATATGCTGTGTATATTGTTACCACAAATGGTCAGCAACAACGCCTTCCCTGCACCAGGCGAAAAGGACAGCTGCAGGTTACCTCAAGGCTGGCAAGACCAAGTTGTCTCGAAGTTCGAACGCCTAGAAATATCCCCTTTTCCCGAGCGGGGCCCTTACAACAAGGACCCTCAAATTTGGAGAGACAGATGCCTGCCTCAGTATTCTGCTCTTCTCCGAATCCTTGAGTTAACTACGGTCCACCCCTCAACCAACGCTCGTATTGCAGAGCTTCTTTTACGGAAACTAAAACTAGCTCTTCGGCCTTCGTCATCTCTCGCAACTGATGAGGTTCACTTCATCGTTGGCCAAGGGTTTCATGCCTACCTACGGATGAGTAAGGCGGCCGAGTCTGTGGATGCTACGCTGAGCCCGTTGCTGCGAGCGGCTATTCCAAGATTCGCGCAGTCTGTTGGGTTCCTTTACGCTTATCTCGACTATGAGCAAATCCAGCGCGCCAACGGAATCCAAAGACAAGACAGCGCTAGTAGCGAAGGCTCGACGAACGAGGAGGATCCGGTTACCAAGTCTCTCATCAACAATCTGAGCTCTCCATCACACAATATCCGGCTGGCATCACTGGAGCTGTTGAAGCAGATGAACAGCGACTCAACGGATTCTTTTGACTTTATCAGCACAATGATCGAAGCCGAGCAAGCTCCATTAGATCTTGGACATACGAGGATAATCGCAATGCTTCTTCGCAAGCTTGGAGTGAACTACGCTTCTCTTGATGAGCAGTCTTGGTTGCGACAAGCTGTGCCGGCTTTCCTTTTCGGCATGTTGAACGTCAAGCTCTCCCCAGTTTGGGACGATGCCATCGAAACCATGAAGCAAATCGGCGAGTCAAAGCCAGGAGAGGATGCTATTTGTGCTGTTGCGTTTAGCTGGCTGGATGTGCCCTCAGCTCGATGGACCCCGCCCCGACCGGAAAACAACAACTCGTCCCGCCAGTTTGTGTCTGACTTTGAGTGTACTGCCTTCAACTGGCTTACAGGCATGGCAGTAGAAGTCGAAAATGCCATTGATCACCCAGACGATCTGATGCTGCGGAACTTCGACGACATGCAGCGTACAGCGGAATCGGCAGCGTCCAATGCCAGATCTCGAGCTTTGAAAGTTTTCAGTGCGATGCCTTTTGTTGCCGAGAAGCGCTCTCGTCAGCTTGTCCCGCATTTTCTGTCTTGGGCACAAGATGAAGAGCAAAACCTCGACGAAGCCAGTGACGAACAGGATCGATCTCAGGGAGCCAGCTGGTCTCTTGTCGACCGTAAAAGCATACTTGGCGTATTCTCCCAATTTATCAACCCAAGGGTCTTGTACCAACATGAGGATGTCTATACTGCACTCCTGCAATTGATGGAGAACGGTGATGTGGAGGTTCAAAAGCTTGCTCTCAAGGCTATACTGACTTGGAAGCAAGAGGGCGTGAAGCCCTACCAAGAGAACTTGGAGTATCTCCTTGATGAAGCTCGATTCAAGAACGAGCTCACTGTCTTCATGCAGAGCGATAACCTCATCAAACCCGAACACAGAAAGGAACTAATGCCTGTTCTCCTCCGACTACTCTACGGCCGAGCCATCTCAAAGAAGGGCGTGGCGAGCGGCCGACACGGTTTGCAGGCGACTAGGCTTGCAATTCTCCGAAATCTTACGATCCAAGATATGGGCAACTTTCTCAACATTGCTACTGGAAAGCTGAAGGATGTTCGTGTTGTGGGCACACCATCCAGCCAGAGGAAACTCTTCGACGAGGCCATCATCCCCGTTCGAAAACAAGTCGGTTTCTTGAACATGATCTCATCCCTCATTTCAGAATTGGGCACGAACGTCACCCCGTATGTGGAGAGGCTACTCGACGCTGTTCTCTACTGTCTTGTCTACGCCTGTCGTCAGCTTAGCGGCAAAGGTCCAGACACTGAGAACCCATCTGATGAGGAGGAAGAGAAGGCCAGCACACACTCGCTACTCAAGATCACCAGGTCAACTGGCCTCAAGTGCTTGATAGCTCTCTTCCAGAATGCGCAAGACTTCCAGTGGGCTCCATATCACGACATCATCGTGGAAGAGATCGTTGCCCCGCGACTCCAGAACCTTCCGATCGAGACCGCCCAGGGAGTCTCAGGCATGTTACAGCTGATTTCGACATGGTCTGTTCTTCCAAGAGTGGCCTTGTTTCTCGCACCACATGGCAAGATTGTGTCCGACGGTATTCTCCCCAAAGTTATCGAATGTCTGTCTGCCGCAAAAGCGCAGGACGAAGTCAGGATCCACGTGCTCGGGATTGTTCAGAATCTTGTGAAGCTTGCCTTGGCGCCTGCGGAGGAGTCTGAATTTAACGAACTCATCCAGGTTGAGCTTCTCAACCCGAACGCGGAGGCAATACTGGCTCAGATTACATCCGTGCTTGCAACGACCATCAGTAATGACCTACTGGAAGCCTGTGTTGAGACGATTTTGGCCATGTCTCCCGTTGTCCAGGATTTTGAGAACGTTCAAGCCGTCATCAAGATGTCTATATTCCTCCTCAACCAACCTCCGCGACGAGTCAACCCCAGATTGAAGGGCAGGATCCTTCTGATTGTCGAGCAATACGTGGCACGCTCTAGCATCAAGGAACAATCACTTATGGACGACGTCTACGACACGATCTCTTCTCTTTTCAGTTACTTCAAAGACAGAGAAAACCGACAATCACTATCACGAGCCCTGTTGGCAATTGCGGAGAAGGATGCCGACGTGCTCGAGGTGGCGAATCTTACTGATGCACTCAACTCTTTCAAGAAGGGACGCATCGATGAGCCCGATTATGATACCCGACTAGCAGCATTCAACAGCATATCGAGCGACCGAGAAACGAAGCTCAGCCCGAAACAGTGGCTGCCCCTATTACACAATCTCATCTTCCACATCCGGGACGACGAGGAGTTCGGAATTCTGGCCTCAAATTCCGCCGATGGTATCCGGCGATTCATCCGAGATATCTCATGTTGTGAGCCAGGCGTGTTGAAGGACCAGTTCGAGTCACACCTCAGCAATATTCTCATGCCGGCTCTCTACCTCGGAGCTCGTGAGCCTTCTGATACTGTTCGAAGGGAGCATCTTCGAGTACTCGGATTTCTTCTCTCTACGTTACCTGAGTGGGAACCGATTTCCGACCTCAGAGGCCTTCTGACCGATCGAAATGAGGAATCGGCAGAACCATTATTCTTCTTCAATATTCTGAGTCCCGCTTCTGCCAAGCAAATGGAGGCACTCCACATGTTGGAGGCTGCCAATGCCAGACAAGAGATGGGCAGCCAGAACCTTGCTCAGTTCTTCATCCCACTTCTGGAGCATTTTATCTTCGGTCGCGATGGAAGTGATGATCATGGGCTCAGTGCCCAGGCGAGTAACACCATTGGTACCCTTGCGCTCTCCCTTGACTGGAAACACTATCGAACAACGCTCCAGAGATACGTTGGCTACATTGAGTCCAAGCCCACACTCCAGAAGCAGACTATTCGACTTTTGGGCAAGTTCGCAGACGCTCTGTTCCTTGCCTCAGGGCAAGGCCCAGTAGACAGTCTACCAATTGATAAGACTTTGCAGATCGCCGAGGCTCCCGAGGTGGAACAGACTGCGGAGGTTTCTGTGACTATGGAGGTGGACCAAGTGGACGTGGTTTCAGTGAAAAAGACAAGACTGCCCCTTACGATCCCTAAGCTGGAGAAGCTTCGCCTTGAGGTCGTTAACGGGTTCCTTCCCACTCTCATGAAGCATCTCCACCAGAAAGATGAGTCTGAAGTCAGTTTCCGAGTTCCCGTTGGCGTTGTTATCGTCAAGCTATTGAAACTACTGTCACCGGAACAAATGGACCAGAAACTTTCCGCAGTCCTAACAGACATCTGCCACATCTTGAGGAGTAAGTCTTGGGAAGCCAGGGATTTGACTCGAGATACACTTGTCAAGATCGCCATGGTTCTCGGACCATCATTCTTTGGCTTCCTCCTCAAAGAGTTGAGGAGTGCTTTAACAAAGGGTTACCAGCTACACGTCCTGTCTTACACCATGCATTCGATACTAGTTGCAACGGTACCCGAGTCTGCCCCGGGAGATTTGGACTACTGTTTACCTATGATTATGATGGTGATCATGGATGACATCTTTGGTGTCATGGGCCAAGAAAAGGATGCTGAAGGCTACATCAGCCAAATGAAGGAAATCAAAAGCAGCAAAAGTCAAGACTCGCTGGAGCTGGTAGCGAAGAATGCTTCAATCAGCCACCTCATCGATCTCGTCAAGCCTTTGCGGGCTTTGTTAATGATGAAGGTTGATCTCAGGAGGATTCGCAAACTTGACGCTCTGATGACGCGCATAACGGCTGGCCTCTTGCAGAACCCCGCCGCCGAGAGTCGCGAAACTCTGATATTTTGTTACGAGGTCATCCAAGATGTTTACAACTGCCGACAGCCGGAGGTGGAGGTCAAGGTCGACCCCAGGGTCATGAAATATCTCGTACAGAGAGGCGCCAAGAAGAGCAACCGAGGCAGGACCACCAAGAACACCTACAAGCTGATTCGATTCGCCTTTGATATTCTGCGATCCATCTTCAAGAAGCACGATAGCTTGCGAAATCCCGCGAACGTCGCTGGATTCATTCCCATTCTTGGTGACTCCATGGTTGACGGAGAGGATGAAGTCAAAATATCCGCCTTCCGGCTGCTTGCTGTCCTGGTTAAGGTTCCGTCTACCACCGAAGACGGTACGAACATCTACAAGGTCTCGGTCAAGGAAGCTACAAAGAGTATTTCAACTGCCATCTCCACGACGACTGATCTGTCTCAAGCAGCTCTCAAGATGCTTGCCGTTGTTTTGAGGGATCGCCGGGATATCGCAGTCAAGGATGCTGCTGTCGACATGCTACTTGGAAAACTCAAAGACGATCTAACTGAACCTCTCTATCGACACGTCACCTTCAATTTCCTACGATCCGTGCTAGATCGTCACGTTGAGACGGCGGCTGTCTACGATACCATGGACTATGTAGGAACCGTCATGATCACCAACGATGATAAGGACACGCGAGACCTGGCCCGAGGAGCATTCTTCCAGTTCATCAGAGAGTATCCACAACAGCGAGCTCGTTGGAGTAAGCAACTGAACTTCATCGTGGCCAATCTCAAGTATGACCGGGAAGGCGGTAGATTGTCTGTCATGGAAGTCGTTCACTTACTTCTCAACAAGTCGTCTGATGATTTCGTACAAGAAGTCGCTGCCACGTGCTTCTTGCCGCTGTTCTTTGTGCTTGCCAACGATGATAGCGAGAAGTGTCGCCTTGCCGCTGCTGAGCTGATCAAACAGATTTTCCGCAAAGCCGACAAGGAACGTCACCAGACCTTCCTAGCTCTGCTACGCTCGTGGTTGGAGAAAGATGGCAACGAGGCTGTTACCAAACTAGCCCTCCAGGTGTTTGGGTATTACTTTGAGTGCAACGAGAACGCATCAAAGAACAAGAAGGACTTCAAGCTTCTTCATGGAAAGGTGCTAGCTGTTTTGGAGTCTGAGGACGTGGAAAAAGTTGATGGCGAGCTTCTCGGAGCAGCTCTGGGCGTTGTGCGGGTATCGGCTGGCGTCTTCCCCGAGAAGTGTTTCTCGGCCGACAGCGAGGAGATGTGGTCCAACGTTGCAAGATGTCAGAGTCACCCCGATACCCCTGTCAAACTGGCTGCCGTTGGGTTGATCAGTCTGTACCTTTCCGACTTTGCGAAGCAAGCCGCTAGCGTCCCCGCTGGAGAAACAGTGGAGGGTTCCCATGGTCTCATTTTAGATCTTGACAAGGTCGAAGCCCTGGTTCGCCTTGGCCTTGATGTTGTTGGTTCCCGAGACGTCGACGAAGCGCTCGCAGCCGAGGCCGCGCAGATACTGATCTTCTTGGGTCCGCGTCTTCCAGTCCGATCTATGCCAGCTCTCAAGGTGGATACAGATGTCGATGCGGATGTTAATGAGGACGTGGATGAGAACGCGGATGAGGACGTGAATGCGGACGCCGACGCAGACGCAGACGTGGACGTCAAAGACATTGCAGATCAGACCGAGGAGGAGGTTGAGCGGAAACAGAAGGACCTGCAGTATCTGTTCTGGCGACTATCTCAAATAATCCGAAGGGAAATCCCGCCAAGGGCAGTCGCCATCACTCCCAAAACCACGGCCATGGAGATTCTCGAGACGATATGTCGCCGATCTGCAGCAGAGCGGCTTCACCCCTCGCTCAAGACTATTCTGGTGCCGCTTCACAACCTGACAGATCCATCAATTGCACCCCCGTACTCGAACGACGAACTGTTCAAGACAAAGCACGAGGGCCTGAAAACGAGGGCTGAAATCCTCATGGACGCGCTGCAGAAGAAGTTTGGCACGGCCGAATACACGAAGCAGCTCCTGGCAATCCGCGAGGAGGTGAAGGCCAAGCGACAGCAGCGATCAAGCAAGAGGAAGATTGAGGCGCTGGTTCAGCCCGAGAAGTACGGACGGGACAAGCGGAAGAAGTATGAGAAGAACAAGTCGAGAATCAAGGTCAGGGGCAAGGAGCAGAAGTCGATGAGACAGTCGTACAAGGGGTGGTAAAAACTGAATGTGTAGATGCATTGGGCGGTGTTCTGGTTAAACGGCAATGGGACAATTGCGTTATGGCGTTTATGTACCTACGGAACCAGCTATTTGATGGTAGATACGGTAGCTACGGTGGTACTAGTTTTACGGATGATTCTAGCGGGCTGCAACCCTTTTCGCTCTGATAACTCGTGCGATCTACAACTTCTTTGAGCCTCTCAGCTCGGTTGCCCAGCTATCCGTACCCCTGTGCTCGCATCTGCATTAGTCGTTGGACCAATCGCAGCAGATATAATGTGAGAGAATATCGTGTTGAAGTCACAGCCGGTTGACTGTTCTAAGCTCTAAGTCCTCTATTGATGGAGAAGGGTATCCCGCAACCGTTACCAACGCCAGCAAATGTTCGTCCTCCCTATATAGTACAGTAGATATCCTTGTTATACACTTCCTTGAGGGCTTGTGAACGGAACATCATGGAATCTCGCCGTTCGTTGGAACCTCGCCCTTCCCGGGCGCAGCCTCTTGTTCATCGTGCTGCTCGTCAGGCCAGAATTCGATATCGCCATCCTCGCCCAGACTGCCCCTCTTGACCAGCTGCCCCTTCTCCCGCATGAGATCCTCAATGGTGAACTTCTTGTCGCCGAATATGTTCAGGTGGTCGCTGATGACATGTCGGTTTCGACAGTCAGGGCAGGTGATGAGCGTCGAGCCCTTGTGGTAGCCCTGCTTGGAGACGTTGTGGTGGGAGCGAAAGCCGCAGGGGACGCAGGTGAAGGAGAGCTGATAGTAATCGTGCCTCGGCTCCGGGCGCTTGCCCTCGCCAGCGACGTCGTCGGATGTATCTTTGCTCGCCGGCGGGTCCCAAGCTGTCTTGGGGCGCGGGATGCTGTGCGCGGCGCGGATGGAGATGGGTTTCCAGAGCGCGGCGGGCACAGGGCGGTTAAGCGGGAGGCGGAGCGGTGCTGCGCGCCGTGTGTGTGTTCGCAGTTGGCGGAGGATGGAGGAGACGAGGGGGCTTGGGCGGGAAGCCATGTTGGGCGCGGGGAGCGAGGGCGAACAAAGTGTTTTTGAAGCAACGGTGATGTTGATTTGTTCGTGAAATGTCGAAAGGCGCAAATCGCTGGGATCTTTTTCTCAGTGAGCGTCATTGCCGTTGTGTGGTCCGTGCTCTTCCGTGTAGAAGCTTCCACCTTCTCGCCTCGTGTAAGTGATAGCATGAGCAGCAGACATGCCCAATACGACGACCAAATACTTGATTCCTCTTGGTTGATAGAACATCTCCTTTTGCAATGTGTTGCCTCTTCAAGTTTGTTTCGATTTTACATGACCTTTCTTGTGACAACGTGTCCCACAGATACGTTGGTCTGATAGACTGGACTAACGCTCATGCCGTTTTCCGTGTGCTTAGCAGTAGTGAAGCAAGAGAAGCACACTGAGCTGCCTCATTATGTAGCATCTTTCCCTTTGTATCCAGTTGGACAAGAATTCGTAATCTAATTCAAATTCATCTAGCAAGGGCGATTACGGTGCATGGTTCATGGAATATGCCTACTTAGTGGTGGTTCCTCCCCTGCTCATCACTTGCTTGAACTCGACTCCTTCTCATCAGCCATCCAATGTCTGATCCATCACCTACCAACTCCTGAACACCAGCACTCTAATATCTAATAGTGACACTATCACGCTCGTTAAATCACCTATTACTGGCTCACTTTGTTCTCGTCCCAATACCTGGCTTGAAACATTCACCTTAATCCCTTTCTAAACAGTCCTACTCTTTACCATGTACTTTACGCGTGGCCTAGCATTCCTCCTCGGCCTCTTCGCCGTTCAACTTGTCCACGCAGACGACATAAGCCTCGCCGTCGACATGATCAACCAAGCCCGTCAAGTCAAGGGTATCCAGCCTCTGGCTTGGGACACCGGTCTCGCCTCATACGCCCAGTTCTAGGCGAACCAGATGGGCGCCGGCACGCAGCCTTTTAGTCACGCGCCACCACAACTGCGTCCACAGCAAGGCGAGAACATCTACGAACACGAATCCTCCGGGAACGACGTTGCCTTCCAGACGCCAATGCAGACGGCTGTGCAGACCTGGCTGGCGCAGGCCACCCTCTGGGATGGATCACCCATCACCACAGGCCAAGAACACTGGCTCCATTGGTGTAAGCACAGATAGATCTAAGGACCTGGAAGCCTGTCGAGTTAATGACTGGTCCGCAGCTCAATGTATGTGGTCGCGAACTACGAAAATAGGCTGCGCCAAAGCATATAGCGTCGGACAACCGTTCAAAGTCTTTGATGTATGCCGATTCGCTCCTCAAGGAAATGTGTAAGTCATAGCGTAATCTGGACTGCGCATTTTGCGTCGTTGGACTAATGGTTTCTTGTGTTTAGAGTCGGGCAGAAACCCTTCTAGGAACTCTCTCAATCAACGCTGGATCTTTGTGACCTGAGTTTTGTTCTCGCGTATTAGCAGTCTGTGATTGAGACCGAAGGTAGATATAAACAAATTCCTTGAGTTTCCTCGAAATCGTCGCGATGTGAGGCTCTTGAGTTTGAGTCTGAGTTCAGCTTGCAGGTGAAATAGTCGAAAGAATTCTCGAGGCGAGAGAATAGTCAAAGTTCCACAACGTCAGTCAGATTTGATCTATGGCTGAGTGCAGGGTAGTTTAACTAGCGCCACATGGAACAGGTGGCACAGACCCAGCACAGCCACCGCTGACATAATCGCATCCATTATCTGTTTGCTTGTTTGCACTGAGGCGGCACCCCGAATTTGCGGGACAACCAGAGACGCGATTGAGAAAAAGGTGCTACTACGCATCTACGCATCTACGCATCGCGACTCCATCAACCAACAGCGCCATTATCACAACCCATCCACTCGACATCGCGCTTCGCAATCCGCCGCCGCCGCCGAGCCTATTATTGTCGCGCTGCCATCGCCTTTCGCAATCCTGCCGTTGAAATCTGGATCGAGGGCGACGACCTTCGTTGCGCGTCCGCGTCCGTTGCTCCCTTACGCCAGCATGAGATGACCTGGAGGGTCTCCCAGCGCGCACAATCACAATGGAACGATCAAAGCCCCAGGCATTCCTGTCGAGCTACGCGCCGCGACTGCGCGGCTACAACAACTCTCTCCTGACGCCCGTGTTGCCCAGCGCGCCAGCAGGGCCCATTTCGAGAGTCACGAAGCGAGGCACGACCATAATTAACTACGCAGAGGATGGCTACGACGATCTCGAGGATGACAGTGACGATCCACGACGCCGACCAACCGGTCTGCGAAGCTTGCGCAAGGAGGATTCCGCCAGTAGGCAGGATATGGTGGATAAGGCTGGCAAGGACACCAAGTCTCCCGTTGATGTGCAGGGCATCTGGCGCGACTGGATGGGCAAGAATCGCCCGGTGAGAAGCGACCAGCAGAACGCGGCCCAGGGCAACCTGCCGCTCACGCTGATTCCCATACGCCTTGACCTCGACATCCCCGCCTTCATACCGCTGGCTCCTTTCCCAGCGCCGAATCCCAGCTCGGTCGACGTCTCCATGCCGCAGTACCGGGCTCAGGAGATGACGGTGCCTTACAAACTGCGCGACATATTCTGCTGGAACCTTCACGAAACCCTTATTACGACTGATCAGTTCGCGCAGAACCTGGTCCAGGATCTCGATCTACCCAATCGACATGTCGCCATTGCCGAGATTAGCAAACAAATTCGTACGCAGCTCGAAGAATATGCGGGTGTCGCGTTGCACCCTCTCTTTCACACCGAGGAGCAGAGCTTGGCTCATCCTCTGGCCACTAGCAACGGTAGCAACGGGGTCCCGAGTGGTACACTAAAGCCAGATCTGACCCTCAAGCCGCGCGACGAATCTCCTACATCCGCGTTGCGGGCTCTCTCACGGCCTGATACTCCTGCTCAAACTCCTGGACAGCGAGCACCCTCCCAGACGCAGGCACCTGATGTCTCCGCTGAGGCCACACCTATCCTCCCCGATTCCGACGACTATAACCCCGACGACACCTATCGGTGCATCATCAACTTGAGTCTAAATCTGGCATCAATGCTGTACACGGACAAGTTCGAATGGTCCCTCCTGCATCCCCCGGGCACTGCCGAAGCATTTGCAAAAACGACTTGCTCGGACCTGGGCCTAACTGGAGAATGGATTCCAGCAATGACCCATGCCATATACGAAGCAGTGCTGCGATTAAAGAAGGAAGCTTGCGAGGCAGGAGGCCTTGTCGCTGGATGGGGCGGCCTGCAGCAAGAACTTCCCAACGATGCTGCACATGGGGCGGAAGCTGGTTGGAGGTACGACCCGGACCATCTTGCAGACGAGTGGGAACCCAAAGTCGAGATCCTCAGCAAAGAGGAGATCGAGAAGCGCGAGGGCGACCGCGAACGTCAAGTGCGACGGTTACGTCGTGAAACGGCACGATTTAGCTCTACGGCCGGCATGCTGGGTGGAACACCAAACGGCGCACCAGTAGAGATAGAAGAGGAGAGGATGGGTCGAGGAGAGCGATCCAAGAAGAAGCGCCGTTTCCGAAGCTTGAGTCCGCTCGCGAGAGGCGGCACTCCAGGCGGACGGGGAACGCCGGACGTTGGCGGGTATGGAGGTGGCGGAGCCTTGACTGACCAGGAGAGGATGGCATGGCGATGTGCGCACTGCCGCATCTGGGGCACCAGCGTTTGGGCTGTGCGAGATGGCCCAGCCGGAGCAAAGGTATACCACGGCCCCCCTTTTCAGCAGCCACGAGAACCGTGTTACTAACATGCTGACAGACACTTTGTTCCAACTGCGGGTACTTATACGAGCGCGATCGACAGCTCCCCCGTCAGACCAAGAACTTGCATTTGCTAGATATTCGTGCGGTCTAGGAGACCACTTATAACCGCACTCAAGACCAAAGGCGCCCAACAAATGGCGAAGGCGAACGTCCGCTGGCCAAGAGTGAACTTCCGCTAGTCAACGATGGTCGGTCGCATGTCATGATCCTCCCCAAACCCGCCCGGTAAAGACAGGGCACTTTGGGGAATTTGTTACAGTGTGGGGAGGTCTCTGTCCTCGATACAGAGGTTACGTCGACTGCCGACCTGGAGGATAGGACGTAGCAGGGCGGGTTGACGTGTGTTCCATGTTTTGGAGTCTGTTTGGAAGCAAAAGCTTCGGTCGGTGGAAATAGGGAGGGATGTTTTGGCGTCTCGGGAGAAGTTGGAATTTCCTCGAATTTCTCAACGGAGGGGGTTTGACTTTGGTAATGGAGGACCTCAGGAGTGTAGAGTATTTGTGTAGAATATATGGGAACCTCCTGGTAGACACCACGCTGGTCTACGTTTTTCAGAGCCGGGGATTTTTGGATCACGTGGAGTAACGTGTAGGGACTCTCGTCATCTTTCTCAGAAGTCTTTGTCCACAGAGCCTGCCCCTAAATCAACAAGAACCCTGCCTCAAGTCTCCCATCAACTCAACCCAGCGTCAACTGCTGCCCAACTACTGAACATCCTGCTCAACTCCGGATTGTCGCTTGTTGAGCGTCCGAGAGAGCCTGATGTCGCAGCTGTGAAAGCTCTGGGAGAGCGACGCTTGTGAGGATACAACTTGGCCTACCTAAAGGAAGAAATTCCAGTTGGAGATTTACCAAGTACGTAAACTTACATGTATACTCACCGCATGGCCACCGTTCAAGCCGCAGCGCCAAGCATCACCAGCGTTGCAATACGCAAGCACGGACATGAAGACCAGACCGCTGGGCAACTTGGCTTGGCGTTACTACCTACCTACCTATTTCTCCTTGCTATACGTCTCATTGCAGTTCAATGAGCCCGACGTCCCGGTTCGGACCTGATTTCACCTGGATTGGGACACTGTAACGTCCATTTTGCTACCCCGAAGTGACTTTTACTGGCACAGTCATCATTTTGTTGCTCGAAAGCACACGGAGGTCCTGGAACTACACCCACGCTGAAGTAACAGGCAGTTTCTGAATGGCACTGGGCCGGTGTATTTCATGTGGTATGGCGATTATTGACGCGTGGGCATGGCGCACACTGCCACCCTCAGCCGCATCCGCGTCCGCAAGACGTGGTAAATGTAACGGTAATATGGGATCAAGTACCCTAGTGTCCGGGCCACCGTCGAAGAGAGTTTCGAGATGACGGGGCGGGCGTTTCTTCAGCACGAGAGACCGTGATAAGTGGAAAACACAAGGAACTCAGGGGACCGTCTCCGAAGAGAAATCACCGGCCAAGTGGCATGACTATCGAGAGCCACCAAGAGGCTCGAGTCTCGAGTCTCGAGTCTCATAGAGAGTGCGGGGTGAACCCTGACGCGCCCCTGCAATTTGCCCAAGGATCATCGAGGCGCCCGATGTCCAAAACACCAAGGGCCAAGGCTTCGGATCCTGGTCCTCCACATGACTGCCGCCGAAGTGGGTGTGGCCCGCCCCGAGCGGCTAGGACGAAGACGACCCCAATATATAACGGCGACGGTCCTCCGTGTACGCTTCAATAAGGCCTCCAATGAGGATGGCTGGAGAGCCTTGGCCCGTCGGGCGCCGTGATGCTGGCCCCTTGCAACAGGCGACTTCTCTATACTTGACCATCCATGCGTTTGGTCATGGCGATGCTCCGCTGCTCACCATTCACCGTCCCAGAACACCACTTGTTAAACACGAAACTCGAAACAGGAGGCAAGCGGCTATGGACAACGGATGAACCTGTAACTCGCCCTCTACCGTCTCCAAGCCGTACTAGAGGTGATCAATCTTGCTAGGATCGACCGCCACCTGACCAATCTCTACGCCACTTCGAGCGGGACAAAGAGTTTTCCCTTCGATGTTTAATGAACGGATCGTCGGAACTTGGCATCGCAGAGGGAGAATGCGGCCCGGATTCCGTCCAAGGCCTCCTGGAACGAGATGGATTATGGATCCTCATGGCCTCCTTTCTTCACGATGCTTAGAGTTTTCCGTCTACGGAGAAACGTCCTCGGAATCAAGTAGATTCCGAGGACATGATCAATTTGGATTAGATGCTCATCCGAGCCTTCGACGCGTGGTCTATATAACTGAGCTATCCGCTTTCATCCCTAAGACTTTCCCTCGGCATCCTCAGCATCTTCTTCGACTCATCTCTACTCCATTTTCCTCTCTGGGACACTCTCTCAGCTTCAACTTCGATTCATCATGTATCGTACTATCGCCACCGTTTCGGCGTTGATCGCCGCTGCCGCGGCTCAGCAGGTCTGCACTTCACAGACAGAGACACATCCCTCACTCTCCTGGTCGAAGTGTACAGCAACTAGCTGCACCACTGTCAAAGGCTCCGTCGTCGTCGACGCCAACTGGCGATGGACGCATACTCTCTCAGGAAGCACCAACTGCTACACCGGGAACGAGTGGGACGAGACCATCTGCACCGACGGCGAGACCTGTGCTGCCAAATGCTGCCTTGATGGCGCTGATTACTCGGGCACGTATGGCGTAACGACCAGCGGCAACCAGTTGAGCATTCGCTTCGTCACCGAGGGTACTTATAGCACCAACATTGGTAGCCGTCTCTATCTCTTGGAGGACGAGAACACCTACCAGGGCTTCACCCTCCTGGGCAACGAGTTCACCTTCGATGTTGATGTCTCAGATATCTCCTGTGGCCTCAACGGCGCCCTGTACTTTGTCTCCATGGACGAGGATGGTGGCCTAGCCAAGTACGATGGCAACAAGGCCGGTGCCAAGTACGGAACCGGATACTGCGATGCCCAGTGCCCCCGTGATGTCAAGTTCATCAACGGAGTTGTAAGCAGCTCAACCCCCCTGAAAGCAGAAGACATGTTCAACACCACTAACCATCCCATTCGTAGGCCAACTCTGAGGACTGGGTCCCCTCCAGCAA
This sequence comes from Stylonectria norvegica, assembly GCA_014621405.1. NCBI lineage: Eukaryota > Fungi > Ascomycota > Sordariomycetes > Hypocreales > Nectriaceae > Stylonectria > Stylonectria norvegica. Next base: position 51,877 of record JAANBC010000145.1, read on the forward strand.
CGATGCCAACGCCGGCGTTGGCAGCCTGGGTAGCTGCTGTGCCGAGATGGACATCTGGGAGGCGAACGATATCTCCACGGCCTTCACCCCTCACCCTTGCGAGAACAACGCGCAGCACTCGTGCAGCGGCGACAACTGCGGCGGCACCTACTCCGACACACGCTACGCCGGCGACTGCGACCCCGACGGCTGCGACTTCAACTCGTATCGCCAGGGTAACAAGACATTCTACGGGCCCGGCTCCGGCTTCACCGTTGACACCACTAAGAAGGTCAGCGTCGTCACCCAGTTCATCAAGAGCACCAGCGGCAGTCTCTCCGAGATCAAGCGCTTCTACGTGCAGGGCGGCAAGGTCATCGCCAACTCGCAGTCCACCGTTGCAGGCGTGTCCGGAAACTCCATCACCACCGACTACTGCACCAAGCAGAAGAGTGTCTTTGGCGACGACGACGTCTTCGCCGAGAAGGGTGGCCTCGCCCAAATCGGTGCGGCTCTGGCTTCCCCCATGGTCCTTGTCATGAGCTTGTGGGACGATGTAAGTACTTGAACCCCCTTTCTTGGTCCCTCGCCATGCCTCCCCTTACCGTATCCTCCCGCTGACTCTCTCTCTCCCTCCAGCACTATGCCAACATGCTCTGGCTCGACTCGACCTACCCTGTCGACTCCACGGGCCCTGGTTCCCAGCGCGGATCCTGCTCCACCAGCTCCGGCGTCCCTTCCAAGGTCGAGTCCGAGGCGCCCTCTTCCTCGGTTGTCTTCTCCAACATCAAGTTCGGTCCCATCGGCAGCACCTTTTCCGCCGACGGTAGCGACGACGGCGGTGATGATGGCGGTGATGACGGCGGCAGTGACGGCGGCGAGGTCGCCCACTACGGGCAATGCGGTGGCAAGAGTTACACTGGTGCTACCAAGTGCGCCACGGGCTTTACTTGCACCAAGCTGAATGACTACTACTCGCAGTGCCTGTAAGAGGCTACGCGCGACGTAGGAGATGAGATGAGCCTCGCTGAGTGTGAAGACGAGGGATGTCGTGGCGCCGCTTCTGTCTTTAGGAGTGGCGGTTGCAACTCGGAGGGGCGTGTAGGCTGACACCCCGGGTTGTTTCTGCTTCTTTGTCTAACGATATACAATTTTCTGTCCATATCACTATCTATACATGTCTGTTGCGCAAAGTCCCTTATAAACCGTGTGGTTTTCGTAACGTGTGGTTTCGTAAAGGTGATTCTTATTGAGGACTTCACACTCAGGGGCTTCAGATATAGGATTCATTTCCTGACCCAATAGGCCACGGCAGCTGCTGTCGTATAGTGGTTAGTACTCCAGTTTGTGGAACACAAGCATTAATTCACTGGCAACACAGGTTCGATTCCTGTCAGCAGCAAGCTTTCATTTTTTGCTTTGCTTTTCTCATTTTGTAACCTTATTTCAGACAGGAAACGTCTACGTTCACAGGCAGAAATGTGATACTGGACAAAACTGTGCTGCATTTTTCATATCCGCCGTTGTTTTGGGTCGGGTCTCTTTCAATTGACGCCAACGGTACCTCCAGCAGGCTTGGTCTGGGTAGCACGGTAATGCAACGGGTGCAGGCTGATTGATGAAGTTACTACTATCGCTGAGCTTGCTTTTACTGATTAATCGTATGGAAACTACATCCACAAGTTGCACCAAGAATGTGGTGGAAGAGTTCGGCACCAGTGACTATGCTGGTCATAAAAGGTATTGGGAAAAGTTGCAAGATTCACGTCAGCAAAGCATGGCGAAATCAACCTCATTTTACGTCAATATAACGGTTGTAACGGCGAAGAATCATCCATCGCCTGTTCTCTCCCTTCTTCAAACGCAAAACATACATGTGCATCCGCAAAGCCCCCATTGAAGAGATAGCTACTGGTATATGACAACCTCAGACAACCTCCCGCGAGTCCCGCCTCCGCTCTGACTGCTGAACGTGCGTTCCGTCCTTGATCTCCACCGGCTCCGGCTCGAGGGACGCATGAACGCCGAGCATCTGGGCGCCCTTCTCGGTGTGGTCAGCGCCGCCAAAGATGACGTCCATCTGCTCGAGGGCGATGCCCTTGGTCTCGGGGATGAGGAAGTAGACGTAGATAGCCAGGACGATGTTCATGGCGAAGAAAAAGAAGAGGCAATTGAGACCCTCTCGAGCGAGGAAAGTAGGGAAAAACTGCTGGAAGATGGTGTTGGCGACGTTTTGGCACTGCGAGGCCATGCCGACGGCCTGGGATCGCACGTTGGCGGAGAAGATCTCGCTGGTCCACATCCAGACGCCAGCTCCCCAGGATGGCTTGTAAAAGAAGCTGCATAACCGTGTTAGATACTCGCAACGTCCCAAGGTGGGATGTACTGCGGGCTTGACTTACATGAAGAGGAAGAGCATAAAGACGATGCTGATGGCAACAGGCTGAGACTTGACACCATTGTTGGTCGGTGTAGCTAGGCCAATGACTGGCACGATAAGCATGCAAACAGCCATGCCGCAAGCACCGACGATGAAGAGCCACCGACGTCCAAAGCGGTCAGCAGTCCAGACGGCGTTGAGGGTGAAGATGATGCCCATAGTAGCCCAAAGAGCGTTGATGAGGTTACTGCGACCGATGTGTTAATATCCGTGACTATAATCAACCGAGGCCCCCTTTATTTCTTGGGGGGAGGTTTTTCTTTTCTTTTAAATAAAGGGAGTGCATTTAAGAGTTGGGCTTACATGGTCTCGGTTGAAGTCCACACCTTCTTGTAGATGGCGGTGGAGTAAGTATTCAGTGTGCCCTGACCAGTGAGCTGCTGGCCAATGTTGAGGATGAAGGCAAGGTAAAGACGCTTGCGGACAGACTTGTCCTTGAACAGGGCCGAGTAGCCTGGGCTGATGGCCTCCTTCTCATATTCGATAGCTTCGCGGATAGTCAAGAGCTCCTCCTCAACCTCCTCGTCGGTGTCGCGGATGCGGCGTAGGGTAGCCCGCGCGGCCTCAATGTTGTTGTTCTTCTTGATGTGCCAGCGAGGGGACTCGGGCTGGAACGGCAGTAGGATGATGACGATGATGGGGATCATGATCTGAAACATGACAACCATGCGCCAGTCCCACTGGCCGAGCTTCTCACGGTGCAGACCGCATGCGTAGTTGATCCAGTAAGCGATAAACGCACCGACGGAATAGAAGAGCTGCCAGAAGGTCATGACACTGCCGCGGATGGCCGATGGGGAGATCTCGCCGATATAGACAGGGCCAGCAGCTGGGGTGACAAATTAGTTTGGAAGTCTTGTGCATGATTGTAGGAGGTTGGAACAAACTCAGAGCAGTTCCCTGTCCAATACCGATGAAGACACGGCCGGCAATGAAGCAGCCCAGGTTACCCCGAGGAGCAAAGGCCTGCATGAAGGCGGCCATGATAGTGATGCCACAGCCAATACCCATGCCGGCTCGTCGGCCGAGGTAATCGGACTGAATGAGATGGTCAGCTTATATGAGGGGGAGGCTATCATGTATCGAGGAAAACTCACAAGTGGACCACCGATGAAGAAGCCACTGACGATAGCGCCAATTGTATAGCACGTATTGATCAAACCAATGGTGTAACTATCTTTTTCCTAGATAGTTGTCGTGCTGGTTAGCTAGAATGAAACGTATAAGGGAGACTACGACTGTGGCTCGATGTAACATACAATGTCGAGGTCGAACCAGTCGAGCCAGTTGTCCGAGGCTTGGAGTGCCTATACCCATCGAGAAATGTTAGTTGAACCCTGGGTTTCATAGTTGCGAAACAGAGGCCATGAGGATATAACGTACGTTGAAGACACTCGAGTCAAAGCCGTAGAGGGTCATACAAGAGGCCGCCACCATGGCGATGTACCTGAGTGTTTACTGATCAGTAGGAGGTCGACTCGGGAATATCAAGATTTGGGAAGGTATAATCGGATACACATACCAATTGTAGACACGCGTTTTGCTCACCATCTTGGGCGGTAGTGGCCGAGAGTCTCTCGGTGAAGCGGATAGGAGGATTTGACGGCCAATGCTCGAGACCGAGGCTCGGGGGTATAAACTATAGAGTATAGACACAGGGCTGGACAAGAAGACGAGTCCGAGAAAAGACGAGGACGATGGGGACTCTTTATCTTGCTTGCTTGCCTCGCTCGGAGCAGATTTCCCCCCATCGGTTCCCCAGACCCCAGACCCCAGACCCCAGACGCGGAGTCTTTTCGCCAATTCGCTAGAGATTGGGCGTCGACTCCACAGACGAGGACCACGGGGTAGTCTGTTGACGGGGTACGTTTTTGGATTCTGAGCTGGGGGGGAGGGGGGTTCCAGCATCACAGTGCAACATGGCATCCATCCAGTGTTGCTCTTCTGCTCTCCTTGCCTCTCCCTCGCGAGGAGGAGTCGCCGTTTCGCTGGCGCGGATCCAAGGCTTCAAGGGCCCAATGGAAGGGCACACCCACTCACCCGCCTTGCCGCCCCCATTGCCCCATTGCTCCAGAACCCCCAACCCCCAGACTCTCTAGACAGGTTCTTCCCGTCTGGGGTTTGCAGACGGAGAAATCGAGGCCGCGATTTCTTCCACCAATAGAAGGGCGTTGCGGAGCGGCCGTTTAGAACCGTCATCAGCCTCCCTTGGGGCTGGTGTTGAGTTGGTCCTGGAAAGTCGGTTCATAGCGATTGGAGATACTAGAAAGTAGAACCTTGGGCCTTGATCTCAGTATCCACTTGGTCCCGAGTCCCGCTTTCCCCGCATCGTGGAGAAGAAGGTGTTGTTTGTCGTGTAAGTTGTAGGTTGTGCCACGTTGGGCGGATGTCTTGTTGGTGGTAGGTATTGTAGTACTTACCTTACCTAAGGTATTGGGAAGCACATGCTGCTGAGGCGCCTAAGGCATCAAATACATAACGACAACAATAACCAGCCCATATCCATCATCCAACATGCAACCACACACCCTCGGTCTACACCCACGAGCACACCCTCGTCGAGCATTCAAAAAGTACTTCGTAGCAATCCTTGTTTGACCGCTTTCAAACATCCCCAACTTCTTCAAACCTTGCCCCTCGATCAAGCCAGGGTGCCTAAGCACAAATCACTGCAAGGAACGATCCCTTGAGTGCCAGTCATACATACCAAGACCGTATTTGATTTAGTATCTTGAGATACAAGAAGGAGGAAGTCCAAAGCAACCAAGAGAGTGGAGTAACCGTACAAACACACCTCGCAGTGAACCCCCATCGTGAACAATGTCAACGAAAGCTTGGCATCGCCCTACCGCTCGGCATCGTGCCGAAGCATTGCCAACCATCCCTGTCTGTCCCATTCAACCAACATTGCATCCATCTCTCCAGCTCTCCCAAAAGCGACCACGTACCGACGACGGACCAATTTCTCCACCTGTCAGAGCCCAACATCCGACCCGCTAGGGCCCTTCCAGCACGTCTCCTGGCTGGATACAGCTTGTCGACGAGCATTTATGCCAGGATCTGTCCAGCTCGGCGGCTTGGTGGCGAGCCGACTGACAACAGCCTGAATGTACAGTATTCGATATTGAGGCGATAGACGGGCCAGACGATTGGCGCGTTCAAGGACGAATTCATTCCGCATGTCATATCCTAAAATCTGGCCGTGGACGAATTGATTGGCTTCGTGGTGCCTCCCAGGGGTTCGCACACGTCGCCTACCACCTTGTTATACGCCAACAATCCGTTTCGATTTTCGATTCCATCGCCTAATGAACATTAACAAGCGAGCTTTCTTTCCAGAATTCCGCGACATACTGAGGTCAACTTCCTGAAGCTTCAAGTCGTTCGACTCGCCAACACACTCGCATACAAGCCATACTTTCTCACCTCCGTCCACACTCAGATGGCAGTGGCGACAGACTTTGGCGAATCCTCCTCTGCATTTGATATTAGTGTCTGTTCGAGAGCCCAGCCTTCGAGTGATCCATCGACAGTACTAGAACACGGGATACCAACACTGACTTGGGGATACTTACTCGGAAACGTAATTCAGCTTTCCTTCCTGGTTCAAGCCAATGAACTTATCCAGGTCAACTTCATTCCACTGCGTTCCGTTCGCTGTCTCGCAGTGGGCTCTGGGATAATGGTTTTCGAGCAGCGTGATGTTACCGCACTGCTTTTCGAAGCAGCAGGGGTGCTGCCACGAAGTGTATATTGCGACGACGAGAAGGACTAGAAATCCGCAACACATCGACAACGTGCCGATGAGCCGAATATTTGCTGCAATGTTGCAAGCCATCGTCGTTTTGAAGTATTGGTTTTGAAGAGTCTATCACTTGTTATGAAATTGCGGCCTTGTTAGCCACAGGGCTTCCTAGCTCACCACCGATAATACTAAAATATTTCGCCATCAATTACAAAAATAAACGGTTATCAGCACACAGATTAACGTTGCTACGCCACGGCATAATTAACATTACCCAATCTTGGTTGTTAGTACCGGTAATTTTAATTAGATACCCACGTGTTGAGGCTCTTGGCCGGTACTGAAGCATCTTGTCTTATCTCGAGTTGCACAACGTCGAACCAAGAAGGGACGTGCATCTGCAGGACAGATAGGGTTCGCTGGGACTGATAGGGCGTCAACTCCAAGGGTACAGCTTGCTGGGTGGGACAAAAAAAAAACACCCTGAGGGCCTTGTTCGAGAAATCACCAGCATTGAACGAGTCTTCCAATAAAGGGTTGATATTTTCTATCGTTGCATGTCGTCGTCAACGTTAATAGCACCCCAATAACCCCTGAACAGCTTATTAGGGGCCAGCCCCTCTCATCATTTGCTGAACATCGACGCCAACCCATCGCATCTCCTTAGGTTGTGACAGGCCATCCATAGCTCCGTGTGGTTGTTGAGGCTGCGTACCTCCGTTAAGGTACTGTCTCTGCTGTTGCCCCATGGCAGTGTCACGTAGCTGCCTCCTGTTTCTGAGCCGCTGAAATACCTCTTCGGAGATACGCCCAAAGGTTTCGTTCCACATAGTTGAATCGTCCCAGCGCTCACCGTATTTGCCTAGTGTTCGCGACACTCCTTCTAAACATCGTAAGCTGCGATCGATATTGTCCTTCGGAGGTAGACGGGACGGAGGAAGTCTGGGTATAGGAGGGGCAGGGGCGGCGCCTGGACGTGACATGGGGATCGGTATCGGTGCTCCCGAGAGCAGCATATTCTCAGCATCTCGTAGAACGGCGAGGAACTGGTTTGCCATGAAGTAGACCCTCAATACATCGTGATACGTGTAGAAGCCAGGATTTAATGATCCGTGGGCAATGTCGTGCATGGTGTCAAGGTAGGCCATTGAGTGTTCAAAGATGAGGAGACGGTCGTAGTCGGTAATATGGGGCGCTCTTGGTGAAGGCGCAATGCAATAGACGTAGCTATATCTCAGCTCTTGCTCGAATAGTTGGCGGATTCCAGGCATGAGGGTGTTGGGAAGTGAATCGGCCCATTCTCGCATGTCACGACACATGTGCCAAATGTACGAGGTCGGGTCTGGTAGCGGATCAGGTCCAGTTTGGTAAAGCTCCTGATACCAGTGAGATTGCGCGCGGCGAAGCTGGAAATGTAGGAGGGCTGGATCTCCCGACTGTGGCCCCGAAATGGAGTTTGCGACGGAATTTCCGCGTCCTGTTCCGTTTGGATGTGGGAATGCAACGTTGACGGTGTTATCAGTAAACGAGAATGTCCGAGCATGAACCATACTAATAGCTCTGATATGACAGGTCAGTCAACAACAGCACGGGGGCTCTAAGGGTGGGAATGACGAACCGATCAAGGGCATAGACAGAATAGAAAATCTTGCGACGCATATCGAGGGCCGACTTGTCCGACACGTGGGCTATTGGAGGGTCTTGATGGAAGCCGAGGTCAACTACAGCCCGCGCCGTGATTCCTATCAGGTGCCAACTGTCAAAATGGGCGGGATCAAGCATGGCGTACTGCGTCAGGAGCAATAGCGACTGGATGTGCGTAACATATCCGGGGGCCAAGGAACCGTCGGCATAGTTCAGAGCTCTCGAGGCGAACTCCACTCCGTTGACATAATATTCATCCTGGTTGCGTCGACTCTGGGCGACGGAGCCGATGGCCAGGACCATGTATACCATCCAGCAATCAGAGTCTTTGATGACACGGTCATCCTGCTGGTAGATGTCGTCTATTGCAGTCAGAAGAGCTGTTTCAGGAAAACATGGATATAATGAGTAAATGTTGTTCATGTAATACTGGACAATGGCGTGGGAAGACTGCCTTGCGGGCAGGCGTGCTTGACTTGACTCCGGAAGGGGATCGTTTGTCGTGGCGGCCAAGACTAGTCTGGCAAAGGTCATATTGGTAGCAGTTGGCTCAAAATCTCGGGTCGTAGCGTTGACCGAACTATCAGACATGTCAGCCTTTTCAAGGTTGGAGGAAGACGGAGGTGGGAAAGGCTTCTCACAGGAAACCGAAGTCAGATACGAGGGAGTTAACATCGGAGTTTTCCCGTTTCCGCGCGTCCTTGCGATGGATGGCGGCCCGGATGGCAGCTAGGGAATCTCGCCTGTCGACCTGAGCATTAGGATCTGGGTCGTATCTAGCGACGGACGCCTTCCGCGATTTGGCAAACTGAAGCCTCTTCTCAAGCTTCTCTATCCTTAACTCCAAGGCGGCAACATAGCTGATGGAGTGTTAGCTGAGTGACTTGTATGACAAATTTGCGAATAGATGCACCTCCTCTCTTTGCCTCGAGCAAACTGGTCATTGGCCGCTGAGCACTCACTCGCTCGGCCAGCCTTCTCACATGCCGTGCAGGCCGGAAGCTTTCCATCACACTAGTCATCGTTAACATGAGAACTGCAAGGAACAGCGGTGTTGACGTCGTCACCTTTACTTTGGCAGCCCGGCCTAGATGAAGGATTAGTCTTGTGATGTGCTGCAGAATTCGTGAATGGAGACTTACATCTGGAACAGGCTGATACGGGGCGTGAGACCCTGAGCAATGGGTTCTGGGAAAAACTAGAGCGGGGCATATCGCTGAGTGGCAGAAGAGCCAGCCTGATGTCGGTTTACAGAGGAGAGAGATAGATAAGGTAGCTAGAAGGGAAGCCACAGGGGCAGCCGCAGAGAGAGCGGCACAGAGGGCCGGGGAAGAAACAGTTTGCCAGACTAGAGACTGCTAGGGCTGGATGCCAGATCTTAGAGACTGGATAATGCAGGTGTTGGCCAGCAACAAGATAGTACCTCGGGCGCGGATACTACGACGTAGTATGTTGAGGCGCGAAGAGGCGATACGCGATGGGGTGGGCGGGCCGGAGGCTGAGAGAGACGAGGGGAAGGGGACGGGGGGGAAAGGGGGATCGAACTGCAAGGATGCAAGTACGAATACTGAGAGCTGAGATGCAATACCAGACGAACGCCAGTTGAATGGTTGAGATGGATGGCAAGATGGTTGTTTCAGAACGCCACAGCACGGAAACGGCAGCGCACGATCCGTCCGGGGGAAGAACCTAAAGACGCAGCCTCAAGCGCAGCCGCAAGCAAGACCACAGCCAGGATCAGGATGGAACGCGCAGCCGCAACCAGCCTGGACGGCGACGGTGACGGTGACAGTGACGGTGACGTTGACGGGAGCGGCCGGCCTCGTCGGGACGGGTCGAGATGGATTCTGGGGCCTGCAGTTCGTATTAACTGCTTCATCCAAGGGTGCCAAGGGATAACCTGGGTCGATTGGTACGTAGCAATATACTTCGTACTTGCCAGGCAGTCCGGGCTGTAGTTGCAGTGATCAAAGGGAGCAGCAAGGTGGAAGGATGGACGATGGTAAGAATGGAGATAGCTCTGGAGGGAAATGGTGCCGTGGAACTTGGTGCTGCTGATGCGATGGCATCTGCCGTCTGTCTGCTGAGACGGAGGTGGAGAGGGTGAACAACAATGGAAGTAGTGGCTGTGGCTGGTGATGTGGCTGTAGCTGGGTGCTTGACGCTTGGTGGGGTAAGTAATCAACAGGCTAACGAGGCTTTTCCGCTTTGCAACAAGACCAAAGACGTCGACGCTTGTACTCTATCATTGTTTCATTACCTTATTAAGGTACTTATGTTTGTGTGCGCGTCCACATCCCGTCGGCGTCCGCAACCGCGATGAACCAGGCGGAGACTCGGCCGCTTGGCACTGTTCGAGTGACCGACCGGCGATCCACGGACTTTTCATGGGGACGGACCTTTAGGACCCTTTAATTGCGATAGGCTTGCTTGACTTAGTTTAGCCTAGCAGCAGCGGCATTGAAGCTACTGTATTCGTATACTAGGTAGGTAGGACGGCGAACGAAGAAGATAGAAGCGCACACGGGAGAAGGAGCCGAACAACGATGGCTAGCTGTGGGCAGGACCGCCGGCTCAGCGATCCATGGTGAACTTGGTGGATGAATTATCGTCACCTCTCAGCCACCAATCACCGCTCTCACAGTGTCACTAATAACAAAATACCTTAGAAATTTGACCCTGCTGTCGGGTGTGAATACTCACAAATACCAATCTTGGCTAGCCTGGTCCCTCTACCATATCAAAGTACCTAGCAGTAAAAATAAATTAACATTCTTCTCAGTGAGCGCCGGTGGTCCTTCGGGTCCTTCTGGAAACCTGCAGAAGAAATGGCAACTAGGCCGCTAGTCAATCTCGCAATCAATCCATCTCCATGCCTGTCCTACCACCTCAAACACCAAGCACCACACCCCGACAAAGTACCTCCTCAGTAATTATGGTATGAAATCCAATGTTGCAGCATATAATTCATCACAAGGCGACCAGGGCAAGCTTGAAGAATGGCGTCAACCTACAATAGTTTCAAGTTAATACTTAGGTACATGGCAGGTATTTATTTACTACTAAAGTAGTAATAGGTACAAATAGATCGACTCGGCCTGACTCCATCCCGAAACGGAATTTGAATACCAGAGACACCCATGGCGAGACATTCGCCATTCGCATTCTCAAGACATGGCTTCTCATTATACGCTAACCACAGTCAGCAAGCATCATAAACTCTACCAAGGTCATCTATCACTCTATCTCTGACGCCCTATGTTTGAAAGCAACTTACCCAAGTACCTTACCATGCGGGATGCTCACCTTAGAAGTAGTAGTAATTACTTAGTACTAGTAGTTGGCGACCTGGACCATCCACCGTTCTAAAGTCCGCCCACGGCCACGCGCCAGCCTTGCCACTGCTGCTTTTCTCCTCCGAGTCCTCCTCTCTTGTAATCAATCATCTTGTCCTCTACCGCTTAGCTCTGTTGCGGCTTTCCAAGCGTCGTCGGCGTCGTCGTCGCAGGAGCACACACACTGCTTGCTGCCATTGGATGATACTTCTGCCATATCCATCTCCATCTGTTACTCCTGTTAACTGCTGTTACTGCTGTGCCTAAAGTACACGCACTGTACCTACCTCCCTCCATCTCCCCTCCCTGTCTCCGGCCGCCTCCTCCCCCTCCCTCGCGACTCTCGTCCAGCCAGCCTTGCGTTGCGCTCATCCGTGATTCGACCCGCATCGCGGAAATCGCCAACCACCAAGGAAACGCAACTGACGACTGCGGCTTGCCCCTCCTTCGTTTTCACTTCGTCTTCTTTCAACATCCGGCAGCCACATTTTGCTTACTATCGCTATCGCTGTCACCATCGCCATCGCCATCGCCGCGTCGAATCCTCCCCAACACCAGGCTCTCATCGACGACGAGCTCTAGACTCTAGACTCTAGACTCTAGAGCCACCCACTCACCCGGTTATGACGCTACTTAGACCCCGTATCTCCTACCCCGGCCTCGCTCAATAAGCACCATTGTGGCATCGCATTGTCCAATCGCATCTTTGTCCGAATAGTCTTCAGCGTCCAGGCCCGTGCTTGTGTTTGTGTTGTGTGTTGTGTGCTGTGCTGTGTTGGTGTTTATTCTTGGTAGTGGTTGTCGACGCGCGGGAACTGCTATCCTGCTATCTCGAGACTCGAGACTCGAGCTCCCTCGACGGTCCCACCCTTGACGACGCAACCACCAACATATCCGAACACCTACGCACGCAGCGCCTCTCAACCGTCGACCCAGCTTTCGACGCCGAGATCTGGCCTCCATGGACGCTACCGAGATCTTTCGACACGGCCTGGGACCTGTCGCCCCTCGTCAGAATCATACCTTTATCAGCCACCAGATTCACCACCAACCGCTGAGGAAACCGCCGCAGTTCCGCGATGATATCTCGGACGGCGGCAGCTCCTCGGGCCATCGCATCGCCCACACCTTGACAGCCTGCTGCCGTTGCCGACAGGTTCGTACCATTGCTTAAACTAACACCTCTAGATCTGCCGCGAGCCGCGCCGCGCCGCGACAAATGCCAAATGCCGTGCTAATCCCCTCTTTCTCCAGAGAAAAACCCGATGCGATCCCACACTACCCCGCTGCTTGCCCTGCGAACGCTCCGGATCCGTCTGCGAGTACCTTGATGCCGCCAAGGGCCGCAAGATCAACCGCTACTATGTTATCAAGCTGCAGGACAAAGTCAGGGCCCTCGAGCTGGAGCTGGGCCAGTACACCGACGACGAGAACGAGTATCCTCGAAGCAATGAGGACTTGGTGCGACCCGGTGGAATGGTGCGCCTCAACCCCAGCGACGAGACCCCGCGATACCTTGGGCCCAGCAGCGGCATTGCCATGACGCGACTTCTTATGGAGGAGGCCAAGCGTTATACCGATTCCAAACGTATATCCGAGCTGTTTCCCGAGGTCCGCGCCAGACAAGCACGCATGCAGTCCATCCAGATGACGGGTCCTTCGGCAAACAGAAAAAAGAGTTATCCCATGATAAGCGAGCATCCCGCCGAGAACCTTCCCACGAGAGCTGTTGCGGATAAGCTAGTAGAAATCTTCCATCAGAAAGGTGACCCTTTACGTTGCCTATGTTCTGCGCGCTGCACCTGCTGACGATCTAGTAGCTCAAGTATTCTGGCCGGTTCTCCACGAAGTAGATCTCCAGAACGACATGGAGGCTGTGTACGAAGGAGATACCGATCCGTACAAGACGTTTGTCATTCGCATGGTCATTGCCATCAGCTTGCAAAAGCTCGATACACAGTATGCCGGTTTGGCCGACAGCTACTATTTGGCTGCTATGCAGCAGTTTGAAGACGTAGTTCGCCCCAAAGATCTCAAAACTTTGCAATGCCTCATCTTGATTAGCCAGTACTCCCTCCTGACACCAACGCGGACTCCGATTTACTACGTGGTTGGCCTTGCGACGAGAATTTGTCAGCAGGAGGGCCTGACGACCGACAAAACCATCACGGCGGGCTACAACCTGGACCCCAAAATAATCGACATGCGTCGGCGGATTCTATGGACGGTTGTGGCGATGGAATACGGCCTGGCACACAGCATGGGGCGGCCAAACAGCTTTGCCACGGGTAACGATCGCATGGATGTCGAGTTTTTTGCCGATGTCGACGATGAGAATATCACCAAGGATGGTATTAGACCCGGGCCTCCTAGCGAGCGGAAACTCATAGCCATTCACTTCTACAAGATGAGAATGCTGCAAGCCGAGATCCGGAGATCCTTATACGAGAAGAAACGGCCCGAACCGAAGGACGACTCGCACCCCTGGTACGCCAGGGTCAATGCCATGAACCAGGAGTGGTTAGATGCATCGCCAGAAAACCCCACCTGGTGCAAGCCATGGTAAGCAGCCCACAGCCACTGATGAATGAGCCTCAGTATGTAAGTACAGGACTAATGGACAACAATAGGTTTACCGGTCGATGGCATCAGATGAAGATCTTCATGTATCGACCATCACCTCAGGTCCCCAAGCCCTCGTCCCGTGCCGCCATGATATGCTTCGACAGTTCAAGGTTCATCATCAACCTCTCTACTAAGCAGATGGAGATTGGAAACACAGACATAACGTGGGTGTTCCTATTAACCGTCAACATGTGTTTGAACACCCTTCTCTGGACCGTCTCGTTTCCCGAAGTACGACAAGCCCATCCACGAGAAGAGGTAGAGGATCTCGTCAACACCGCCCTCGACGTATTAGACCAATGTGCAGAGAGATGGCCAGGAACAGCTTCAGCCACCCAGCTGTATGCCATCTTCTCCAAGGCCTGCCTCCAGAGCTACGAGACACGTCAACAAGTGCCCGGACAGCAAGGCAACAATAACCTCTTCACGACACCCCCGTCGTTTGTCGACCCGAACTCCCCCCCTGAAGGGTATCCCCAGAACCAGGCGGGGAACTCCCAGCAGCAAGGCTATCTCAATCCTCCGCAGTTTAGCTATGTGTTCGACTCGCCGCCTGAGGCCATGAACTCATACGCCTTCGATCCCAACTATCCCCCGCCTCAACCCACATTCCGATCAAACTCCATCTTCTGCAACCCTGCATCCAACGAGATGGCTGGCCGGAGATTTTCGTACTTTCCTCCTGACTTCACACAAAACGGTGAATCCTCCATGGACGATTCGACGCCACCGGCCACAACTACCCCTGAGGGGCATGTCGTCTCCCCTCCCTACATGTCCGAACAACTGCCCACGCCGCCTGATACTGTCACGACGAACAGCATGACGACACCCAACTCCAGCGCAACGCTCTCTCCCCCAGGAAACATGCCGCAGCTCATGTCCCCCAACATCGCCCACACCTCGCCCGCACCACCGAACAACCTAGCAGGAGCACACGACAACATGTCTCCTCCACAGAAGCCACCGCCCGGCCTCCACCGAGGAGGACCCCCCTTCGCCGTCCCGCAGCCCAATCAGGGGGGCCCGCAACAGCGACGCCTACCTCAGGCTCCCGCAAACATCGGCGACTGGTTCTCACCCCCTGCGCCCTTTATCTCCCCCTACAACTTTGGAAACATCACCAACAGCGCTTTATTCAACGACTCCATGGGCCAGGGCACCTACGGCGACATGTCGAGTGCGGGCTTGGGCCTGCAGAATCTAGGCGCTGGTGCCGTTGCGAACCAGCACTACGATTTCAACGCCGGTCGCCAGGGAAGTCTCACTCAGTCCCAGCAGATGGAGCTGATGAATGTCTTGGAGACGGAGGGCATGACCGATATCGACGCCTTCCTGAGTAGCAGTGCTGTACCTAGCTCAAGGTGGTACTGATGGAGCCCCCAGCTTGGTAGTGCCGTGTCGTGTCGTGTCTTCTGAGGGAACGCTTACGAGTTCGTGGAGTATGCCTGGGAGAAGCATCGTGTTAGAAACGACGGAACGTAGTGCTTGTTTGTATACCTAGACGGGAAGCGAGTTTCATAACTCGAGGCGTTACTCGGGTTGGGGCACAGCGCTGGTACGGCTCTGGAATAAATATTCACGAGATTATCGTACATTGCATATAGACGTTAAGATGTTTCCATTGGTTAAATCAGTGCTTCGCGATGTAAGTCTTAACTTCGTAACTTTGGCAAGATGTAACGCAAAAAACACGCGTACGTCTGAACGCATTGAAATGTTCACTTGAATAGCTTTCAAAGCAAAGCTCACTCATACTGCCTCACGTTCTCACACGCTAACTTTGGCAAATCCAGCCCAGTCGATACCAATATTCCTTTCCCACCAACCCCATATGTTATATGTAATTAGCACTCGAAGCTCCTGAACCCCAAATCACAAACCCAGAGTAAACCCAATCATTATATCGCTGTACCCACCCGGACCTGCTATTCCCCCGGCAACTTGTCTAGGTCCAGCCTCGCCAAGCTGTCGCTCGGCGCTTTCGTTTTGCCCTTCTTCGTGCGCTTCTTCCGACCCTTGGCAGTGCCCGGCACGACAGGAGCTTCGAGTATCCAGAGCGCAATGGCCGACGCGCGTTCCGTCAAGATCGGAAACTCCTTCACGCCCGTCCAGCTGCGGATGTCGCCCGGGTTGCTGAAAATAGGTTCGGCCTCGTCTGCGTAGGCTTCGGGGGGATTCTGTTCGCCTTCGGCTCGGGGCCACTCATGGCTATCTCATGATCCTTCTC
>JAANBC010000146.1:0-67825 GCA_014621405.1 Stylonectria norvegica
GGAGGAGGTGGCGGCAGGCCGAGCGCCGCAAAGATCTCGGGACGGCCCAGCAGTGCGGCCACGTCGGCGGGCGACATGAGTCCGCCGAGGTTGGCATCGGCGCCGTACGTCTTCAGGAGCTTGACGAGCTCGACGTCCCCCCGCACGAGGGCCTGCATCAGCGGCGTCCGGCCCTTCTTGTCCTTCTCGTTCGGGTCAGCGCCGTGCTCGATGAGTAACTTTGCTTGCACTGCCCTGTTATTGTCGATAGCGTGGAGCAGCAACGTCTCGCCGGAGCTCATCTTTTTGTTGGCGTTTGCGCCGTGCTGCAGCAGCAGCTTCAAGGTTTGCGGGTCTTTGTTATCCATGGCGATACAAATAGCTGGGGTTTTCCAGGTATTGTCTGCAGCGTTGGCATCGGCGCCGTAGGTCAAAAGACTCCGAATAAGACCGTACTTGTCGCTTTCGGGCAGTTGCGTGTCTTTCAGGGCCGTGATAAGGATCTTCTGGCCGTACAAGTCCTTGGTGTTGGCGTCGGCGCCTCGCTCCAGCAGGTTTTTGGCGAAATCTAGCCTTCTCTTGGCTATCGCGTCCGCGAGGACACTGGTTCCGCTGACGTTGCGGCCATTGGGGTTTGCGCCATGGTCCAGAAGAAGTTTGGTCATCTCGTAGTTTTCTTGGGCGGCGGCAAGGAACAACAGTGAGTTTCCAGAGATATCGTTGGAGTTGACATCTGCGCCGTGTTGCAGCAGGACGGTAGTGAGCTTAACGTTGCCCTTCTTGACGGGTTGCACAATGACTCGTCTCCCGGACAAGTTGGTGGTGTTCGGGTTGGCCCCGTGCTGCAGAAGGAATAGAATTCCCTCCATGTTTCCCCCCTCGACTGTTTCAGCAAAAAAAAGCTGACCAGACCAATTCTTCTCGTTGACGTTTGCACCCCTGCTAACCAAAAGCCTCGCCACATCGATGCTGCCCACCGAAGCAGCCAGGAATAGGGGCGGCGTCTTGGACCAATCCCCTGATTTGAGATCCGCCCCAGCGGATAGGAGATACTCGACCGCCTTCTTTTGGTTCGCCAAAATGGCGCAACTGAGGGGCGTGTTGCCTTCGTCGTTGCGTCCGTTAATGTTGGTCCCCTGGAGCACGAATCCCTTCATCTGCTGGACGTCTCCTCGCAGCGCGGCCTGGCAAAGAGCCGTCACCAGAGGGTCAGGCTTTGCTCGAAACCCTGCGGTGAAGGCCTTGAAAGACTGCGAGAGCGTTTTCCCGAAGCCTGTGTTTTGACTAGAGCCGGAACCGCATGCGACCGGGGCCTCGTACGGTGGTGGCTCGGCTCGGCTGCTGGCTGTTTGATCTTCATTGCTAGATAAGGTCTCGGCGGCGAAGGCTTCGCTGAGAAGTATCTCTTGAATTTGCGAGGCCTGATGGGATGCAAACTCGGCCTGTTCGAGAATCTCCTTGCCGTCGGGCTTGTCAAGACATTCATCTTGCTCAGATCTCTGGTTCCTGCAAACCGATTTTAGCAACTAAACCTGAAATAACCATACACTTTTACTCACAGGGTAAGTAGTTTTGCAAGGAAAAAGAAGAGTCGGCTGTACGTGACGATGGCATCGGTGTAAGCTACCAAGAAGGTTGCGTCCAGCGCAACCAAGGTATTGGCCTGCAAACGCATCACCTGTTTGTTTACCACGGCGACGATGGCATCGCACAGCGCTAGCGACTGGCTCAAGTGATTCCGGAGCCTCTCTGACACGACAAATGAGTCGTTCAGGAAGTCCTCCAACTGGACAGCTTTTTCGTTTAGCACATGCAGCGCCGTCGCAAACGCAGCGAGTTGTTGGGCGGCCGCATCCTGTGAAGCTACAGACGATACGACGTCGTTCAACTCCTCGGCGCTTGAGATGGCGCGGTGAGATATCGAGGTTGTGAGAGAGGTCAGCGATAGGACTGAGAACCCGTCCATGGTGGAGATGGCAGAGGTAGGTAATTAGTGGCTGATGAAGTAGAGAAGAGGGGGGGTGGAGAGTGAGGCTTTAGGCTGGGATTCAAAACATCTGCGGAGAAAGCCAGCTCAGTGGGGAAGGCGAGGCGATGGATGAGAGAGCCAAAGCTCACGATTCTAGTAAGTTATATCCTCTTCAATCACCCCCGTCTTGCTTCTACATACAGTATTGTACCTGAATTGATAGTCGCAGGGCTGATTTGCGTACGTAGGGCTGAGGGAACGGCGTCGTGGACGATGACGCGGTCCGCTGGTCCCACTGGAGAAGCTAGAATTGCGGGTTAGGCTGACCGGTGATGGATCTTCCCCATGTTTTGATACGGGCGGCCTCACTTTTAACGGCGACTACCATGTTGCGACTACACTCAATCGTTTATTGAAGCCTGCTATTGGCTCCTGTTGAGTTGTATCATACTCCCTTGTTGCGTATCGAGGTAAGCTTGGCTGATTCGAAATCTACCTTACCGTCCAGCGATCCGTTTCCTCTCATCGATCCACAACAATGTGGTCCATTCTGCAGCTTCACCCTACACTCCAGGTCTGATCAACAGCGATCATCGACCATGCTCGGTTATGGCTTATCTCTTCAACGCCTCCTTTCCCTCCTTGGCAACCTCCGTCGCCTTCTCCGGCTTTCCCGTGATGTACCAGAACATGAATGCGAGGGCAATTCCACCACCGCCGACGGCCAAGTAGGTGTTCCTAACCAGCAGCACACGCGTCAGCAAGCCATTGTAGGCCAGAGATCTGATCCCAAAGAAGAGAGGGGAGTCTCACGGCTTCTTAACAGGCTCTTCGGGAGGAGGTCCGCTCGCGGGACGGCCTTGCGATCGAGGCGGCTCGGCGGCCTGTCGAGCCTGGCTGGAGGCGTGAAGCGCGCGCTGGGCGACGGCGGGTCGACCCAGTACTGCCGGCCGGAGAGCAGCGGTTGATCGTAGAATGCGGCCGTTCATTGCAACTTTTGTAAATGGATAATCTTCGTAGCGTTGAGTTCGCGTTGTGTGCGTGTTTATGAGTCGAAAGTGCGGGTGCGGTGACGATAGTTGCTAAAGTCCAAGACGACGGGAGCTTCAGCTGACGCTGCGAATTCCCTCCATTTCGCTCCCCCTTCTTTGGCTGCACTCCTTCCGACATCCTCGGTCCCGTGGCGTCATGAGTACGTAAGGCGGCTTCGCCCTGAAATCATCGACCTCCAAACGCCACGGGACTTTCCAATGGGTGACGGGAGTTGGGGAAATGCTACGTCCACGGGCGTTACGCCAGGCATGTTCCAGGTTCTGCAAAGGGGAATCCGAAGGGAGTCCGGGGACGAGCACCTCGGTGGACTGAACCCCTGTTCTACACATAACTACGTTGAAGAGGGGAAGACAGGGCTTATTGCACGAATAATCATGCAGTGTACCCATTGAAGCTCGGGCATTATCGTGGAACCTGGGGTAATTCAAAGGGATCTGTGCCAGGTCACTCTGATTGGTGATTAAGTAGTACTTGTTTACTTACTCAGTACGAGTAGGCAACTGAATCATCGCAAGAATGCAAAGCAATTCGTCAACTGATGCATAAATAGTAATCACCTGCTCCTGATCTTGGGAGTATTGACATACAACGACTACTGTACCTTACTTCCACAGATGACTTATTCAGAAGTCTCCAACTTGCATCTCCCACTCAGTAATTTCTACGGCCCCAACTCTCGCTTTCATGTTTTGGCATGAGGTCTATGTGAACCCGAAAATAAGGTGATTATCCACCTTCGCTCTTGGTCCTATATGTAAAGTTAGGGAACCGTTTGCATACACCCACGAACTATGCTATATTGAATCTAGGGACGAGATATCACTCCATCATGCCATGGTTCATCCCCGTGACTGAGGCTACCCGCAAGCTGGGCTTCAGCTGGGCGACTTACACTTCAGCTCATCAGTGCAATAGTGGATGACTTGAGCATTGAAAAGGCAGGGAACGGTGACTTAGAATTGTGCTGAGATTGCACTCGTCTAGTGATACATCATGGCAAGGCTCTGCAAGTAAGGAGTGGGCGGCTTTATTCTCGATCATAGCCTCCGAGATGCATCTCGCTGATATCTCTACACCGGTTCTACAATTAGCAACATCACGGACATCTCAGTCATGTGTGCCACCACTATTCATCCATCAAGGCCACCGCGAGGTCGACCACCTGGATCCGATCTGCCCGCCGTCCACTTGACCCCCCGAGCGAAAGGTATAGCACGTTTCATAGTGATGCAAGTTTGTTTCATGGTTTCTTGGGTATCTGGCATCATTCGTAATGTTTCCAGGGATGCTGGCTAACCGTTATGCGGAAGGGGGGTGTTTCTGCACCAACTCGAGAGGGAGCACCGAGACACATGGAAGGGAGCCTGTCGAAATCCTCATCGAGCTTTCCATAGCCTTTGTGAGGGTGGCAAGTGGTAGAGCGTCATGGTCGTCCAAGACAGACCCAGGTGTCCACGAGTCCTCGGTTTCGGAGCAGTGTGATTTGAATGCATCCTAAGCGAGGCCTTGGCTGCGATGTGTATCCGGCAGTGCCGTGTTTTGCTTGGATAGTCGATGGAGATCCGCGCTGTGTGCCTCCGGATGCGTAACGATACCCCTTCAAGTCCCCCTAGTGCCTCACTCCCGAGGCAGGAATTCCTCCTCCTTCACCCTCCTTCCACCCATTGCTCTCAGTATGCTGTAGTCAAACGTATCACAAGTCATTTCTCTATCGTGCAAATATCCTCAGAGCCATATCGACACTACCAGTGGCAATCACACAACGGATCTGTACATCCTGTGGTGCTGCCGAACCCTTTTTGGGCGTCCCCGTGCTGTCACCGTTCTGGTCACCCTCCGCCACAGGCTTGTCTTTCACGATAGGTGGTGCCCATCTCAAACTCGTGATGAAATGCTCATGTCCACCTTCGAGGACCTTGACACATTTGCCATCTTGACTTAAATCCCAGCATCGGAGGGTCCTGTCGTCGGCTACCGAGAGGAGAAATTTGCCGCTTGGATGGAAGACTAAAGCACGCACCCAGTTATCGTGACCGATCAACGTCTTGATGCAGGTACCACGGGCATCCCACAGCCTGATGGTCTTGTCGCGGGATCCAGACGCCATGAATTCTGCGGCGCTGTTCAGTGGCGGGGGCTTCTTCAACCCTGCCATGGGCCCTAAGTACTGATATGAAGTCGGTGGCGCAAAGGCACAGCATTCGACATAATGCTCATGACCCACCATGACCAGTTTTGTTTCTGGGGTTGATATAGAGATGTCCCACAGCCTGACAGTCCGATCGTTGCCAGTAGATAGAAGAAATCGGCCGTCGATTGATGGGCAGACATCTCGGATCCAGTCCGCATGCCCTCGTATTGTCTTCATGCAGTATCCGGTCGTTACGTCCCAAATTCTTAATGTGACGTCTCGGCTTGCACTCGCCAACAAGTTTCCGGACATGGGTGCGCCAGGGGCTCCGGAGGGGATAAATCGCACTGCGCTAACGCTGTGATCGTGGCCTGGTAGTGTGCGAATGTTTTTGTACTCGTCTGAAGGGTCCCACAACTTGATCGTTAAATCAGAGCTGCATGATGCGAGAAGCGTGTGGCCTTTGGGTCCGCCATAATCGAGATCGAGAACGGCTTTGGTATGCCCCTTGATCGTCCTCTCTAATTCACCAAACTCCCAATCCCATATCTTGATAGTTGCGTCTTCGTCTCCAGAGGCGATAGAGGAGAAAATTGGGTGGAATGCGACGCAGTTTATGGGGGTTCGGTGTGATTGCAGAACGTGTCGGGGTGGTCCTGCGGGAAGCCAAGAAGCTGGATCTTGTTTGCGGTTCGAAAGCGAAGTCGGTGTGGCATGGTCGAGCTCTGATTGCAAGGCTTCGACGCGGCCCTCAAGGTCCATTATCTAAAGCAAGTTTCGAATCAGTAACCACTACAGGAAGGCCACTGTCGATTCAGGCCCCTACCTTCTTTTGCAACCGAACAACGCTGGTCCATTTCTTTTCCAAGAGCGTCTCATACTTTTTTGCGGTAGCGGGTTCGTAGACATCCTCTCCTAGGTTCAGTTCCGTTCTCAAAGCAGTTGCGCTATCCGGTAAGTTGTTCGCGGCGAGGTATGCTATAATGGACTTGTGCCTAGAGCATGGTCAAAACGTGTTATGCAGCGCGATGCTCCGTTTCGCGGACGTGTACGAACAGCTCTTCGGCTTGCCGGCTTGTCAATATCCGAGCCATATTGACAGGTTTGTGGTCGGCCTGTGGCACCTGGGCCAACGTGAACGAAGTTATTCGGAAGCAGCTGCGTGTGCTTGTTGGGTTCGCAATCGCAGATCGTGTCGTGTTTTCAGGAGTACGTTTCGTGTCAAGGCGGGGGAGGGGCGGGGAGCTGTTGGACAGCTTTTGTAGTGTCTGTCGCGCGGATGCAGCAGGAAGAGAGAGAGGCGTAGAAGAGGAGATGATTGCGCAAGAAGTCGGCTTCCGGTTTATTTGTCATGGACGTGAGCAGTCAACAAAGACATAGACTGCTCCTCCAAAAGAAGGACGCAACAAGGCGACGCAGATCGTCAAGCCAGAGCATCAACACTTGTGGCTCAATGTGGCCCCGTTGCCCCGTACCTGAAAGTGGGAGCGCTGCCCGATCACGTGGGGTACCTTGAGCCGGACAAAGTATTAACCGGGTGCCCAGTGAGCTTCACGCTCGACACAATGTAACACGGCCAAACACACATTTTCCCAAAAAGAGATTGGCATTCCAGTATGCAATACTTCCATAAGTAGTAGGTAGTTCCAGGCGAGCACCGACATGGCGACACTATCAGTGGAAATACAGCACGCTCGTGAAGCTCAAGAAATAACCTTACAGTTCGAAAACATCAGCGAACTTCAAGCCGCAGCGGTTACCCATCCCTGAACATTATTAGACAAAGCTGGTTGGAAAGGTTAAGCACTCGAACGTAAGTGATGGGTGCGTAGCTTCCAGCTTTGCATCTTTAAAAGGAGAGCAACCACTGTGGGGCCTATTCGGCCATTGGTCAATCTGACCCTCTAAGACTGGCTATTGGTTAGTTTTTTAAAAAGATATGTACCGGTACGGTACTAGTATATATCTCTATTAAGGGGTTGACTTGCAAGGGGCTATTATATGTGCAAGCTATAGCTACAGTAGTAGGTAGTCTCGAGAGACCGGGTTCAAGGTCAGAAGAGGCAGCTGTACGCAGCTGGGGCCGTAGCCGAAGTCATCATCATCAAGGTCATCTGATTCATCAAGGCTGCTGTCAAAAGGGTCGATCCGCGAGGGGCTGTTATATATACAGGCTATAGCTACGGCAGGCCGTAGCTTCAAGAGATCAGGTTTGATAGACATCAGTTGCAATCAGCTGCGAGGCCTCAGAGATAACATTGAAAGCAGCTTTGACTACGCCTATGCCCGCAGCTTGCTGCCGCCATCAGGGTCTTGTTTCGCTACGCTTCGCATACTTATTAAGGCCATACTTTGTCGCAAGTCGCAACAATGTTCTGGTTCGTCCAAACCCATTTGTAGTCTTTCAGGAAATAGCCGAGGTACTTGGTGGTAGTGAAATGTTGCCTCCTATATCGTGTTCCATCACTCGAATCAGTCCTCATAGATGGCAATTGGGCTCCTCCATAATCTGCGAAAGTATTGAGAATCTAAAGCTCAAACCTGCGAACGCAATAATCAGCTGGCAAGATGGTAACAATACCTTTTACCTTCGAAAAATGATCGCAGACGATCTATCAGAAGGTGACGCTGAGATCGATTGGATACATGTCGGGGGAACTTCAGTAGCTGTTAGGCAACTTGGAGAGAATGCACTTTGCAAGGTGCGTTCCTGGTGCGAAGGACTAGAGCTTGAGGCCAACACCATCAAAGTCGTGGGAGAAAAATGTCCCGAAGTGCCCGTCCCAAGGGTTATCTACTCATGGATCGATCACGACCTCAACAGAACACTCCTCATAACAAAGCAAGTCAGAGGACAAACGTTGGAACGGGGGTGGCCGAAGCTCTCCCACTACAGCGCACACTAATTGCCCATGAGATCGCGCGGTTCTGTGTTATACTTGCTGCCAACACTTCAACTTGGTTCGAAACAGTCACCAGGTGTGGGATTTGCGAACGGAGGTTTATGGGGAGCGCTCATCCATCCCATCCCACGTGGTTACCGGAAAGTCTTGGACCTTTCTCGTTGGAGGCCATCCGGGACTTTATGTCAAATATTCCGGTTGAACCTTCCCCAGACATTGACCGACCCTTTCACTTATACCATGCCGACCTTGGACCGACAAGTATCATGATATCGGAGGATGGGAACTATGTCACTGGGATTGTTGACTGGGAATCCGCAACCTATTACCCAGTGTGTGGGTGACCACCAAGCCCGTGTATGCCAGAGCGTGTTGGCTTGAATATGTGACGGATGACCCGATATTATGGGGTCAGCTCCTAGGTCAGGCACCCCTTGAAAGCGGTTACAAGCGACTAGGTGCAATATACCGCCGTTGGAGCAGATCTATTCATTACTAGGCAACAGTCACCAGGACATGCCATCCCACCTACCATCCGAAACTCTCCCGATAGTTTTGCGACGGTTCGACTCCTGGCGGTGTCCTATTCATGCCACGAGGTACTTCAGTTCACGACGTACCTTATGCAGATTTCACTCGGCCATAAGGCATCTATTGTCAACGAACTCTGAGCCATCGTATAGGTTCACCCAGTTTATCGTAGCGTTTTTCTCACTTCTGTGAGGTGTTTTATCTAGCAGTATGATGTGAGTGCAATCTAACGACCCCTTGTCCAAGCGACAGTAGAATGATCAATACCCGTCAGAAACGCCCCGAGCTTCATGATAACTGCTTTCCCCAATCGCAGCCTTCCTCAAAACTGTATCATCCGACTAGGGTTGACCAAATTTCCCACTCGGCTTTGTACCGCCTGAAATCGCATATATCCGCAGGACTCGCTCTCCAGATGGTTGACCAGGGCAGCCAAAGTTGAGAAGTCCTTTCCACAAGAACGACTAGGACAGTGATACAACGCCTGCTGGTGAATTGGAGAAGAAAGGTGCTGATTCAACCCAACGAGAGACTGGAAAAGCCGGTGGCAGAGGTAGCATTCGAAGGCGTTGCAACGTGAGTTCCACGCTCGCTCGGTTGCTTCATATGAAGTACTGCCAGTCCACCCGATGAGCTTCTTGGCAAGAATTCCGTTGGGATCGCGTTGTCGGACGGCTTGATAAAGCTTATCCCGATCAAGGGGCGCATTGGGACAGGCACCACGTTCAAGGTGGTGGATGAGGCCTGTAGCAGTTCCGCTCGTGACGTTACAAAAAGGGCATTGCGGACCGTTATCAGGCCGGTGAATTCGTGATTTCAAATGCTGTCAACGTCAGTACATAGTCTCTGTCAGAGCCTTCTGTCAGTGACGAACCTGCTGCATGTTGTTCCGGTTTTGGAAGTCCCGATCACATTCCGCGCAGTAGAGATGGTCGTCGAACTCGTGCTGCTTGACCTCTGAGGCATTTGGGAATCGCTGGTAACACTGTGAACATTCAGGCGCATCAGCATCCCAATGGTCACACTCGTCCATATGCTCGCGCCGATCCTCCTCATCGCCGAAATAATCGCTGCAAACATCGCACTCAAATTTCGGCCGCCGATGGCCGGTAGCATCGCAGTGTTGATCACGAGCCTTCCAGCCCGTGTAGAACACTTTACCGCAAGTACCACAACAGAACTCCATTTCCTTTTTTTATTCGAATTAACGAACAGTCGATGAGGCTCTCGCGGGATGAGATGAAATGGTGAGGTTAGAAGAGGGGAACGTAGTAGACCGAGGTGAAATAGGAGAGAGCTAAGTGTTTTATTAGTGTCATGATGAGATAACGCCAGCAAGTTGCCGTCAGAGTTGCTCAGTTTTCCTTTTAGCCTCATTGGGCGTTTACTTTACGGCGTAGTAAACACCCTCTATACGCATCAATACCACGTCAATCTCGCGCTGGCAATGTTTTGACTTGAGCGTGAAGCTGTCTGTCTGGAGCTATCGAATGCCGCTCGGACAATGGCATTCAACGCGGTTGCCCGACAAGTGGCCCAACCGGTCGCAAATCGGCCTCGGGAAAACACAGTAACTGAGGTATTCACAGCGGTGTAATAACATGGGATTTCTGGGCATGATTGCTATGATACTAAATTGCGCTGTTAGCCATGCATCAATGCGGCGGCCCTTGTCAATGCGCGCGTGTGCCTTGCATGTCAAAGGCTGTTTGACGATCAAGCGGATATCTCCAGCAGTGACTTGGCCACAGCGTTTGTATCGAATCGGGACACGTTATTTTCAGGTTTAGATCCCTAACAAAAATGTCACCGGGATCTGGATATCTAATTGACATGATGGATTTTACGATGGCTACAAGAAGTGTGCCTTGACGTTTGCGGTGGAAGCCGGACCGTTCCACCACGCTACATATTACGGCAACTTCCGATGGCCACCTCCTGGATCCTGGATCCTGGATCATGGTCAGATGAGAACCCAGGGAAAGCCAACGGAGCCAGCAGAGGCAACGGAGCCAACAGAGCCAACGGAGCCAACGGAGCCAACAGAACCAACCTTGCGCAACAAACAGCGATCTCATTTATTGATCTCGATGAAGAGCACCGTGATGGTCCCTGCACAATCAGCACTGTCTCCCTTCATTGATGTTCCGCGCGCGGCATTACTCCGAAAGCTCGCGTTGATGCTGTCACAATGCCGTCCCAATACATCCTCGGCGGGAGTTAAGCTTAACACGGGCGGTGACATCACATCGCCGGGGCCGTGTGATCTCGCCCTAGAAGCCCGCCCTGTGGTTCGGTGCGCTACCCGCTGGAGCTTCCCCGCCAAATCGGGGAAAGAACATGGAAAACATGCGCCTTGTGAGAACGCGAACCTCCTCAAATTCACTCGGATTTTGACCTATATCTTACCTTAAATATGCTTCTAAATTTCATTTCTGTCCTATAGAAAGAGTGCAGTATACTTTAGTTTAACAAGCTTCTTCTTAATATAAAATCGTTTCATGAAATCTATGGTACATGCACGGTACATGTAAACCGTATTTCGGCCCCACTTCTCCATAACGCCACTGACATCGAGTCTTTCCCAGCGTCCAGTCATTTCATTGTTCCACCTTGGCTTCCATTTTCTACACACCACGCTCTGATTTTGATCTGCGCCGTGCAGTAAAGGCTGTTGGACGATGCGTCGCATGACGCCTGCCAAGCTCTGGAAGCTGGAAAACTTGTTGCTGTGGCTGGCTTTTGCCGCGATGAAGGTCGATAAAGGGCGGCGTGTTCCCTATAATCCGGGATAGGACAGTCTCCTGGACAAGTATCACAAACAGAGAATCAACTACAGCATGCTGGGAAGAAAGTGAGTTTCTCCTCCACCTTTTGAGCGTTCCTCTTCTTCTTGAACTACTCCTGACAAACCACACTTTCAGATCCATCAAAGTCAATGGCGCTGACTGCGGCCTCGAGGCCCTTCTGTTGGGTGTCATTACCTCCATTGGAGGCTTCCTCTTTGGCTATGACACCGGCCAGATCTCAGGCATGCTCCTTTTTGAAGACTTCATCAACCGATTCGCACAAACCAAGTCCGATGGCACCAAGGAATGGGTGCCCATCATCCAGTCTCTCGTTGTTTCCCTCATCAGTATTGGATGTCTCCTCGGAGCGCTCTCAGGGGCCTACACTGCCGACTGGTGGGGTCGAAGAAAGAGCCTGACCTTTGGGGTCATCATGTTTATCGTGGGATGTGTCATCCAGATCACGGCCATGGAATCCTGGGTTCATATGATGATGGGTCGCTTTGTCGCTGGTCTTGGCATTGGTAATCTCTCAGTCGGCGTTCCTATGTTTCAAAGCGAATGCTCGCCGAGAGAAATCCGAGGTGCCGTCGTGGCTTCATATCAACTCATGATCACCTTCGGCATCCTGATCTCCAATATTGTCAACTATGGCGTGCGAAGCATCGAGGATCAGAGCGCTTCCTGGCGTATTGTCATCGGACTAGGCATTGCCTTCTCGCTTCCTCTCGGGCTTGGAATCTTGTTTGTTCCCGAGTCGCCAAGATGGCTCGCAGGTCGAGGCGATTGGAAGGCTGCTCGAGTTTCCATGTCTCGACTACGCGGCATGAAGGATGACCCCGACAACTCACGTAAGTCCACTAAGCTCCATCCATAATTGTCGCCAGCCATTCTGAACCCTAAGCAGTTGTCGAAAACGATCTCAATGAGATGAAAGAGATTCTCGAGAAAGAGCGTCGCGTTGGCCAAGGTACTTGGCTGGAATGCTTCAAGCCCAACAAAAATATTCCGAAACTGGTATACCGCACATTGCTTGGTATCGGCATTCATTTTCTACAACAATGGACTGGCGTGAGTGGTCTTCCGAGGGAGCCAAAAGCTACAATCTGACAGACATTTTAGGTGAACTATTTCTTCTACTACGGAGCCACAATCTTCGAGTCTGCCGGCATCGACGATCCCATCCTCACGCAGCTCATTCTCGGTGCAGTAAATGTGGCATGTACATTCTACGGTCTTTACGTCGTAGAGAGATATGGACGGCGTTGGCCGCTCTTCATTGGCGCTCTGTGGCAATCAGCTTGGCTCCTTGTCTTCGCCGCCGTCGGGACGGCAAAGAAGCCTGAAGACAACAAGGCTGTGGGAATAGTTATGATTGTTGCGGCGTGCATGTTCATCGCCTCTTTCGCTTCAACATGGGGCCCCATAGCTTGGGTAGGTTTCTCTATTGTATTGCCTCACATCTTTCTAACATGCCACTGTAGGTTGTTATCGGAGAGACCTTTCCCCTAAGGACTCGTGCGAAGCAGGCCTCGCTTGCAACAGCCAGCAACTGGCTTGGAAATTGTGAGCGGCCTACATGCGTTTACTCTCCAACTATGAACTAATCGCCTACAGTTATGATCGGGTTCCTCACACCACTAGCCGACGACGGAATCTCGTATGCTTACGGGTTCGTCTTCTTCGGTACCAATTTAGCGGCCGCCCTACTGGTCTGGTTCTTCCTCTACGAGTCTCGAACGCTGAGCCTGGAGAACGTTGATCTCATGTATGGCCAGCCTAATCTGAAGCCTTGGACGAGCTCGAAGTGGACACCACCGGGTTACGTCACAAGGAAAGAGAGAGATGATAGCCACTTCAGAAGAATGAGCGTTACTGGAGGAGGGGAGAAGAGGAGGAGTGATGCTTCGCCGACAGAGTCACGACAGGAGCAAGTTTAAACATCTTTAGATCCACTGGGCGTTGTCAAATATAGCTGAAGAATTGTGTATCAATGTCATCAAATCATGTATCAATAATTCTCATAAAATACTCTGAGTTCAGTTGTGACTGGACACCCACGATAACTATGATCAGCCAAATATTCTTTCTTCTCATCTTATGGCGTGGTGGACAAAATCTCAACTGAGCGCTGCTTCATTGTCCGCTGGCGTGGTTTTGACACAGTGTAGGAGGATTCCCAAGAAACGTGCGCAAGGATCAAGCCCAATAGATTGTTTTCTCGTTGAGTTGTATGCCTTCTATACCTAGAGATGTATGTTATGTTACAAGTACTAATTCCTTTTACAATATTCTTTTTACACTTCCTCCTTCTTCACTTCCTCGTTTAACTCATTATCTCTCGAACCATTTCGATCCTCTTGCGAGGGCGCAATTGTATCTTCACTCGAGGAACTCTGTCCCTCTGAGTTCCGCCCCTCAAGAACTCCACCGTCAGAGACACCCTTCTCTTCGTCCGGCTCCTTCGCTTTCTCCTGCACCTTGGTAGGCGCGAACTTGCTTCTTATGCGGATTGCCTTGCCGTACTTGTAAAACCAGAACGGGATGATGGCCAGTAGAGTAGCGACTCCACCAATCAAACTTCCGCCACCTCCGACACCAAGTGCGTCGAACATGTAGTTCGTGAATAAGGGAGCTGTCGCGGCACAAGCCGATCGCAAGATGGTGTTGGCGGCGATTGCTGAGGCGGCATACATCAAATAAACGTCCACCAGATAGCCGAGGTAGCTGACGAAGATGAGCATCAACGACGTACCCAAAAGGCCGCCAGCGATGGTTGGCACGATCCAGTGAACCGAGTTGTAGTTTGCGCTCCACGCAAAGAAGAACATGCATACGGCAAAGCCAACACCTCCAATCATTGCCAGCGGCAGACGATCTTCGGGAGTCAGTGTAATCTCTCCTCTTTCGAGCTTCTTCTTCCGCAATCTAGTGTCGATCACGACAATTACAGCGCCGAGAACAGCCCCGACTACTTGTCCAAACAATGGCAACTCTCCCACACCCGAGTTCCATCCACGCTTGCCTTGGAAGACAATGGGGTAGATGACGAAGAGCATGTAGAGTAAGGTGTATACAACTGACATGTATATGGCGCAGAGGAAGGAGATCGGGTCAAAGAGGATGATCCATGGCCGAGTCAGAGCAACTTTGTAGATCTTGGCCAGAGACTGTTCCCCAGCCTCAATCGGGGCTTTCACATTCTCGTACCCGGGAATCTTTGCCTTGCGGATTCGCCTTGCCTTTTGAGCCAGGATCGTCGGGGAATGAGTCTCAGGTATCGTGAGCATGAGAATAGCAGACGCGCCGCCCAGCCACAGTATCGTGTAGAAACTCCAGCGCCAGTCCTTCTTCAGCTCCAAGAATCCGGCGATAGGGGGACCTATGGTTGGGCCAATCCATAGAATGGCCGAGAAACATGCCATTGCGTTCCCTCGCTCAAGAGGGTTCCAGAGATCAGCCAGGACACCGGGTCCGTTACTTAGCGGTGCCGAGACGAATGTCCCCGTGAGGAACCTGCCGACGAGCAGACTGCCGTAGTTGGGAGCAAAAGCACAGAGAAAGTTGAAGGCCAGGTACAGCATGAAAGTGCTGTAGAAGATCCATCGTCGTCCGTAGAACTCGCTCATCGGTGCGAATATCAAAGGCCCAGCACAATACCCCAGCAGGAAGAGGGTGATGGTCAGACCAGCAACTTCCTCCGAGATATTGAAATGTTGCGACAAAGAGCCAAAACATCCGCTAGGCGCGGCTGAGGCGTAAGTAGCGTTCATCACCAACGTAACGGCGGAGACTGTGATGACCCATCGACGGCTCGTTGACCAGTTGTGGGGGTCTTCGATGTCGTCGGGTCTGAAGGCGACCAAGCCATCGTCGTTGAGATATGGAGTCTCATCTCGCGGAAGGTTTTTTGTTCGATATGGCTTGCTCGTTGCTTGTGAGAAGATTCGATGTATGGGCGCCATGGTTCCTACGAGTTGTGACGGAATCTCGGTATGACCTCCAGATCCTCTCGTATGTGTTGTCGGTCGTTTGGGATATCGGGATTGATGCTACATATACATCGTCAATCCGAAATAGTGTTCATAGCCGGACGCGGTGTTCCTTTAATACTCCTTGGCGCATCCCGCCCGGCATATGAGAAGTGTGCGCGACACTACTAGCTAGTAGCCACTCTCCCGCGATCCGCTAGCATCAAAAGCAACCACCGGCCTCGTTATGCCTGACAAATCGACATCCTCCCGCTCTTTAGTACGACGAACTCTGCCTAGGCGGAACACCGAGAGCGCTCGCGTTCGGGGATACGGTCATTTCACTCGGATTTTGACCTTATTTTCAATGACGATGTCATTAAGCTTTCTTAGTTGACGTCAGCGCGTAAGCCACACCAACACCATGGGGCACAGGGACCTCGTAGTCTGCCATATTATTGGTGTATTCCTGAGTCGACGAGGATCAGCATTGATTATTGCTTGATCTGAGTCATCTGACATGCACGGCGTAGACGGGTTTCGCGCTTTCGCGTCTGAAAACTTCCGCTTAAATTCCCTGGATAATCATAGTCACTGAATAGTCGACGTTGCTCCGCCAAACTTCGGTTGACAGACCGAGAGTCTACAGACGATCAGGGTTCGGTCAATGGCTTTTCCTCTAGCTTGGTTGTCTACAGCGTTGAACGGATCGCGCATCTCCATCCATCTCGCTGAAATAAATACCGTTTATTGTAGATTGCCGAGTTCCTCATGTCGGTAATTTTCAAAGAGCAACAATGCGCTACAAGCCTACAATATGGATATCGATCGGAGTTAGCGCTCTTAGACTCTTTGGCTAATCCCGCCCACCTTATTATAGCCCACTCGGCTTGTTCTTGAAGCGCAGTGTTTCGTCCCATCAGTGACGAGTCCCCAGCTTCCGTCGACAGAGATCTAACAGAGACAACCGAGCGTACAGAAAATTGAACTCGGCAACCAACTTGCCGGGTTCTCTCGAGTATGTGACCCTTCGAGGCTTTCTTTTCCTTTTATCTTCTTTTTTGCTCAGACTTTACGAGGAGATCGCACCTCTTCTCTCTCGAAGTCGCGAGCTCGCTCGAGATCCAGCAGATGAGATTTGATCATATCCATATGGTCGGCGTCGGCATCCCACAATGGCGAATCGTCAATTCACACAGTTAGCACAAGATTGATTCCAAAGCATCCCTGAAGGGTAAGTTGTCAGCACAGGTTAGATAAATCGCACTAGCACCCAAAGGGGCCGAGGCCGATCATCTCTTCCCCTCGTCGCGTCTCACCACCTTTTGGTCAGTCACGAAACCCGCGTCTACCACCGCTCTTCACTTGAAAATATGTCGTGCGCTCACCGTGGAATTTGCATCGATGGCACCAGCACCTCTGCTAGTTTTGGCTTTGTGCGGCCTCCTTTGGAGAAGCGCTTGGCAGCAACAACGGCAGCTGGCCGGCTGACGAGCAAATCCCAATTCGTGATACCCAAGGATATTATGAGTGATGGATGGACTTTTCCTGGTCCGCTGGTGCTTCCGGATGACGATCTAGCTTTGGACCCAAAATATCCCCCTCAAAGTCTGAGGTCGTGGCTGTCGTACAGCAAAGAGCTGCCCATCACGCCTGAAAGAAAGACGATATATGTCGTGCCGCCTCCGGAGGTTAGCAAAAATGTAGGATCCCTGATGAAAGGCTGGGAGACGCCGGTGGTACCAAGGGATGCTATCAACCATAGGCTTCCTGGCCAGATCCCACTTCCTACAACAGATGATCTGTGTGACTATTTGGGTGCATTCTACCACGGAATGGAGATCAAGTCTTTTGATGCCAAGTTCCGATGGCAGCTATGGGACGCTAGCCCAGCGAAGGACACTGGAACGTACATCGGTCTCGCCACTCCGGCACCAGTTGAGGAGTTGGTTGGTGTCAGGTATCGTTCTTCTCTAGATGGTATTGCGAGAAAGCAGCTCAACCTCAACGATCTTCTCGACACGTTGATCGACCGCGTGCCTCCCAATGCATATGCTATTGTCATGCTTGTACATCAAGATCTATACGAAGACGACGACGACGACTTTTGCTGCGGGAGAGCCTATGGGGCAAGTCGCATCGCCGTGGTTTCTTCATTCAGGTATCATCCCTCTCTGGACACCTACTCCGGGGTTGACCATCCGCATATGTGGCCTGCTTCGCATTGCAAAGCATACACGGGCACGTTATGTGTCGGTAGCAAACCACATGCTAAACGAACCAAAGTCTTGGAGTTAGAAAACACGTTGTCGTCAAATTCCCCTCTTGTTGCCGCAATAGGAGCATCTGGAGACAGCTTAGAGCCCAAGACGAGAGAGGATTATTCAGGTCTTTGGTTCTCCCGCGTTGCCCGCACAATCTCTCATGAGCTCGGCCATTGTCTTGGCTTAGATCATTGTGTCTATTATGCCTGCGCCATGCAAGGAACTGCGGGCATGGCAGAGGATGTTCGACAACCACCTTATCTTTGTCCCGTTTGCCTGACCAAACTGTCTTTGGCTCTATACCCGTTGCTAGGTTCAGGGGACCGAACACAGCTACAGCAGCAGTATGTCAAACTGCGTTATGAGGCGTTGCTCCTTTTTTGTAGTCGGTGGAGGCACGTGGGCATGTTTGGCGGGTTTCAAGCCTGGGTTGACAAGAGATTAGAGCAAACGGCGAAGGAAGCGTTGGGCTAAGATAGATATCCATGTGATTTTGAAGCTGCGTCAAACGCAACTATGAAAGGAGAAGTTTCCGTTCTCTTTTGTTTTAACAAGTTGGTTGCTCTTGTCAGTAGTTTGTCGGTAATTTACCGGGGGAAAGCGCGACAGCCTTCGCCACAGAGGAAAACATTATTTTCACTCACTCATCATAAGACATAAATATCTCGTTTGCATCCCCGAAGTCAGATATCTACATGAGTTCCGATTTCAAACCATCAACACTGAACTCTCCCTTGAAATGCATCCTCTCCACGACACCGATAGCCGGAATATTGGAGATCGCCCAACAACCCCGACAAAGGAAGCTAGCGAGACCATGTATCAACCCTTCAAAAGATCTGGCAACGTCCGCCCTATGGACCCTGCGACAATGCCACTATGCCCCGGCCCGAAATGCAAGGAACACCCCAGGACTGGACCCAAGGCTGGAAAGGAGGAGCAGTTGTGTCAAGTGTGCGAAACAACACCATACTGCAGCCCCGATTGTCGATGGGCGGACTGGAAAACACACCAGCAGATCTGCGCAGGGAAGCCCGATGGCTCTCCGCTCCCACGAGCGACTGACATTGGTAGTCCGCTCAAAGGTCTTGAGACTCCGATCTTGAGGCCGTTCACCCGCCTTACAGAGGGAACATGGCTTCATGATCGCCCACAAGGTGACGTCTATCGCATCTTGGTTGACACCTACCGATTTCGTATTCAAGACATGTTTGAGTTTGAGCAAGTGGTCGAAGAAGACAGCATCTACAACGGAAAAGACTCCGGTACCAAGGGCTTTAGTCGTTTTCTGGATTTATTCTATACGAAGGAGTCCAATCCCATTCTCACTAGTAGAGGACAAAGCCTTCTGCCGCCTTGGTGGACCGATACCACACGGGCAGCGTGTGAGACCTTCGCCAACGCACAGGGGCCCGAACAGTCGAACTGGTATAGTCTTGCATGGAAGATCACCATGGAGGAGGTCGTGCATCGCTACGGCGATAACACGTTTGGGATGCAGCTGCGAGTCTTTGCTGAACATGTGCATGGAAAGGCGGTTGCTGGGGTCAGCAGCCATGAGATGGTGACAGGGTTTAAGTCCATGGAGACACGGCTAGGTGCGGTTGCTTTCTATTGAGGAAGATGCATGGGCATAGGGAGGTTTCAGAGGGACACTTGAGGAAAGATCAAGATTGTGTAAAGTAGCTACTTTGCATGGTGCTTAGGGTATCACTCCATGATCTGGGAAATCCCCTCTTCAAGGCAGAAGTAGTCACTTGGCAAGTTGGTACTTGCATACAAGCGAAGCAGACCAAGGGTCAGCCGGGTTCAACAAACAGACCAAGATCTAGTAAATCGATGGAAGAGGACATGAACTGTAACCGATTTCATCTTATCAGCCTTTGGATGTTCCTAATTGTTTTGATGTGTCTGAATTACTGATATTCTTCAGCCCACTTGAACAGCATTTTCCTCGGGTCAAGTGATACCACGTCAACAATTCAAGTACTTGCACCGTTGAACCATGCTCCATCAAAACAATGGAATTTCTTTGTTTAGTGAAAAATAGCGGAGAAATAGTCGGCATGTATACTTCCTCAGAACAAAATTGTATCCATGGGCAATTTGTAATCTCGAAATGCACATCCCAAATAGGTAGTTGCCGAACCGGCGATGATGCAATCTTCCTCCCTGTAGCTACCCGAGAGACTCGGCGACTCTTCCAAGTTCCCCGCGTTCTCACATGAACATCGAAACCTCATTCTCCAGCTCTGGATTGAACGCAACCTATTCGATCTCCTTCTATTGTAGCTCATAATGACATTTAAGAGGATTTCTTTCCTTGCTGCCCTTGTCGCTACGTCGGCCCTTGCGGCAGGGCCCATCAGTCAGAAACCATTCGGCCGTGAGCATCTCGTCTCCGACTTCACCTGCGATCTTCCTCCGGCTCTCAGCCCCGATCGCGACGGACTTCAATCCGCCGACCAGCTCTTCTCTTCCAAGCATGCTCTGCTTGAGCAAGTAAAGCGCCACCAGGCTATCGTCCGTGTGCCGTCGATCAGCTACGATGACCTAGGTAGTTTTGATGAGGATGAGCGATGGGCGCCTTTTTACGATTTGCATCGCGTTCTGGCAGAGACGTATCCAAATCTGTGAGTAACTTGCCCCGAAGCGACGAGATGAGCGAGATCTAACAAGTTGCAGCCACAAGCGGGCTTCTCTCGAGAAAATCAATACCTTGGGCTTGGTATACACAATACAAGGATCGGAATCATCATTGAAGCCCATCCTCTTAGCCGCTCACCAAGACGTGGTCCCTGTTCCAGACGCGACAACTTGGAAATACCCGCCCTTCGAGGCCAAGTTTGACGGTGAATTCCTCTGGGGCCGGGGAGCCTCTGACGACAAGAATAGCTTGACGGCACTCTTGTCCGCCGTTGAAACTCTTCTGGGAAACCCGAACTGGACTCCTAGACGCACTATCATCTTGGCGTTTGGTTTCGACGAAGAGTGTTCCGGTTACCGAGGTGCAGGCTCCATTGGCAACTTTCTAACGGAGAGGTATGGCGACGACGGCATTGCCCTCATTCTCGACGAGGGTGGTCTAGGTTTGGAGGCAATTGGCGACGACGCCCTCTATGCTCTCCCATCAGTGATGGAAAAGGGCCATGTCGACATCTGGCTTCAGTTGCACGTCCGCGGCGGCCACAGCTCCATCCCCTTCCCGCACACTGGTATTGGCATCATTTCCGAGATCGTCACGGCGCTGGAGTCGCATCCGTACGAACCGGAACTTCTCAAGGGCGGCCCCGTTTACAATCACCTCGTATGTTTAGAGCGCCATTCCTCTGATGGAACGTCTAAACTGTCAGATCTGCTCAAGAAAGGAGACTTAAAGGGCCTTACCAAAGAGTTTGTGAAGACAGATCCAAACGCACGCTTCTTGATTCAGACGTCGCAATCCGTCGATATCATTGAGGGCGGGGCGAAGATCAATGCCATGCCCGAGGTTGTCACTCTCGGCGTCAACTACCGCGTTGCACCCCAAGACAGCACGGCTGAAGTGCAGCACAACATCGTTAAGTATATCGATTCGATTGTGAAAAAGTACAACCTCGCTGTCGAGGCGTTTGAGGGCGACGAAGAATACGAACAGTACGTTTCTGCAGCCACGTCAGAGCATCGCACGGCTGCCCCGTCGTACGAGGTCGACTACGACGGGACATTGGTACTGCGAGCTGAGAAGAAGTTCAATGTTACACCGATCTCTCCCACCCGTGGAGCGATTTGGGACGTCTTCTCCGGGACGATTCAGCATACTTTTGCGTTTGATGGGGGCAAGGTGGTTCCTGTTGGTGAGGTGATGACTGGGAATACTGATACGAGACACTACTTGAGTAAGCTCATTGCAGATGCTTGGACGTGAGGTTTGCTAATGATTTCTAGATCTTTCACCGAATATTTATCGATGGACTCCGACTAGGGACCGGGGAGCCGAGAGCATTCATACTGTTGATGAGAAGGTTAGGATGTCGTCACATATTGAGGTTGTAAAGTTCTACTATAATCTTGTGCGCAACTTTGATGCGGCTGATGTCTAGGGAGAGATCTAAGGGACGGCAATCAGGACAAGATTCGTTCATCTTAGTTTGTATTATATTCATCCGTTTCTTGGAAACCACTACAGGTCTGGTACTTCATCGCGACTTCATAATCCAGTGACTCAGTTAAGCGTTCCAAAGCGTAGTTCCAAAGCCCAAGACCCGTCTAACACAAAGCCCATGAATTTCAATATACAGATCTCTATACATCTCCCAACATCCGCCACACCTATTTCCGAACAAAGCCTTATGCACCCCCCAACGGCCTACCGCATTCTCACAAACGTCCCCCAAACCCTCAACCCCCAACCTCACTCCGTCACCCACGCCGCCACAACCTGTCAAACCCATCCCGCTTCCTCTCCCGTCCCATCAAACCACGCCCTCGTTATTCTATTACACCCCTCCCGGACCGCCCAACGACCCCTGTCTCCGGGCCATCGCGGCTCGCCCCGCTTCAGCGTGGGGGAAAGGCCGTCGAAGAATTTCTTCCCGCCTCGTTCCTCGCGTTCCACTTACAGCAACACGGCGCGCGGTGCTGTGTAATTGCTGCCCATTGACTTGCCACCCTCCATCCGCTCGTTACCTAATTCGACCCGCCTGCCGAAGCTCTTTGGATGCGGGGTCTCCACGATCTCTGGCGTTTCTTCATATGCCGGCTTCCAGACCGGGTGGGTGGCCGGGCGTGGCATCAGGCGATTATGGACGCCCGAGACATGTCACGATGGACGCCTCTGCCGGAGCCGGAGGTTGAGGCTTGCGCTTGGGCTCCTTGATGGTTGGCTATGGGTTTGGTGGTCCTGCAAAACTCTGTCTCTGCACGTGTGTGTGCTCGTGATGATGCGGGTGGTGTTAGGGTCGCATGGAGCAATGCAACGCAGCATGCCCTGCATGATGCCGGGGGGGGTAAAGTTGCAAGGCGTAAAGCCGTGCTAGTGATCTGATTTGATACATTGTCATTGAAAAAAGTTGAATTAAGAGCTCGACGAGGTATTACAATAACATAACTTTTGCGGCTTAGTGCCCGTCATGACCTGCCGTCCCATGCACAACCAACACCGTACTCCATGACTAACAAGAAAAGGAGACTCTGGCTTCAACGCCCGCTGAAACGAACACCAACATGCAACTCCAGTCTCATCCCACGCTTTTTACAACGTCGCCTCCAGACCCATTACTGCATCGAACCCAAGTACAATGCCGTCCAACTCCTTGGGTGTCGGTGCCACACACGGCCGTCGGGGCTCGCCACCATAACCGGCATAGTGACCCACGGCCGCCTTGACGCCGACGAATCCCGTCCGGATGGCCGTCCAGTCCGCCTTGGCCACAATCGCCTGAAGCTGCTTGGCCTCCTGCCACTTGCCCTCGTCGGCGAGCTCCATGATCCGGACGCAGGCGCGAGGACAGAGGTTGGCGAGGCCGGAGATAGTGCCATTGGCGCCCACGACGTGGCCCTGGAGGATGAAGTCGGCGCTGCCGCCGGCGACGAAGAAGCCCTCGGGGCAATCTGCAGCAACGCGGGCTAGTTTCCCCGTGTTTCCGCACGTGAGCTTCACGCCCACGACGTTGGGGTGCTGAGCAATTTGCAGGACGACGTCGGAGCTGAGGTCTCGTCCTGCTGCGGCGCCGGGGAAGTTGTAGACTAATAGAGGAATCGGGCTCGCATCTGCTATGGCGTAGAAGTGCTCAACGATCAGCTCATCCGGCAATAGGCCGCCGTAATAGCTGGGAGGAAGGACTAAAGCATGCGAAGCACCGGCTCTAGCGGCGTCCACGCATAGTTGGGTCGTCTCCTTGGTGCTCTGCGAACCGCAACCCGCGATCAAGGGTATTCTCGTGCCGCTGGCCTCGTGGAGGATCGTATCCCTGGCGATCCTGATGATGGTGGCACGCTCGGCGTGTGAGAGATGGACGATCTCGCCGTTGGAGCCGTGAACGACGATCCCAGAGACGCCAGCGTCGATGAGCTTGATGAAATGCTTCTCAAGGGCGGCGACATCAACCTCGTCCTCGGGTGTGAAGAAGGCAAGCGTGGGCACATATACGCCATCTGGGAGGCGTATACCTGGGGCCTTGGCCGAACCCATCGTGGGCGATGAGAGTGTTGTGGCTGGCATATCGAAATCTGGATAAGCGACGAGTAAAGAGATAAATGGTTGACTTTACGTGCTAAAGATGAGATCAAAGGACGACGAGAAGACAACAAAATTGCTTTCTACGCTGCTATAAGTGCAAGTGCAAATCCACAATGGAGAGAAGAGCAACCAAGAGTCGCGTCGCGCGATAGGAATCAGCTGGTCTTTTAAGGCCGGAGCTGCCCGCCAATGACCTCTCCATGACCATCATGAGGCTTGGCCGGCTTGGGCAGGTAAGCATCCCCAGTTCTCGTCTCGGCAGATGGCTCTCCCCAAAACGTGGGGGTTAGTTGAAGGTTCTTGTTCTTGGGGAATTGGTCTCCCGGCAAGGGGGCTCCGGCCCAAGTCAGCTCCGGGGAAGCTCGCGCATGGTCGTTGAGCGGTCCTTGGTCGCTTCGGCTGTGTTGACACAGAGAAACGAGGGGATCGTGGGCTCGTGACATGCGGGAGGAGTCGATGCAACGGTGGGCACCACAAAGCTGAAGCTGGAATCGTACAATGAATGCACCGTAAGCCGCAGCACCTCAAGTCGCCGCCGGCAAGGTAGCCTTCGTCGAGACCTCTCTTGCAAGACACAAAAAGCAGGTACCAACGATAGGAGCGTCGCCTGATCCAAGCCAGGGCGCTAGATCGGCCAGCCCGCGAGCGCCAAGTTGTCAGAAGGGAAAGGCTTGGGCGTCTCTCTGGCTTGGGTGCCCCCCCTCGTCTTCCTCTTCATGATGATCCTGTGAGACGCTGTGACGCTGTGAGAGGCCGTGTGAGCGACCCCCACGCCCTCTCCTCACTTTCTCCAGGTTAGAGGGTGACGGGTCGCCCAATGGTGGCCGCGAATTGGCCTCTTCGGATTCCCGTCCCCTAGCTCTCGTGCCATTCAATAGTTCCCTAGCGCGACATGCCCCAGGAGTCTGGGACGATGGCAGCCGCTAGATGCCGATCAGCGAGATGATGGATCTTGGGCGGGCTCGACCCTCTAGCCGACGTGGGCGTTTGATGAGGAGGCCTGTGTCTAGGCTGTCGAGGCCAAAGAAGGCTTGAGATTGGGGGTGGCGGGTGGCGGGTGAAATAAGTTGGAGGTTGCGTTGCCCAGGGCAGGGTGATTCGTGAATCTGGTGATGGCGGCTCGCCACCGCCACGACAAAGCCGTTGACAGATGACTTCTGGCTGGCAGGCGAAAATCCGTGGCTATGCCTCCACGTATGAATCTGCCACATCTAGTCTCAGCTGTGCAATGTGCCCTTAGCACACTGCCGCTCCATGATCAAGTTATTGTTCACTTCAAGATTTCTCTGCTAACCTTTCGGAGGTTTTGGAGCGCGGGGTCGACGTATGCAGATAAGTTCACTCACGTGCCATTAGATGGAGCGTGGGGGTTTTGACGATACCCTACGAAGACTACGAAGTACGTACTCAGATTGTTATATCCGAAACTACTAGTACTACCACCTTCAAGGTGATATATCCGGCCTCAGACAACTTGGTGACTTAACCTGGAGCATCGTCGAACACGAAGACCCAGTTGCGCATGAACACTGAGATGCTGTCTGATAAGCAGGAGATGCTTTTCTTTACTGAATGTATGCACCATGCTTTTGAATACTCAATTCGAAACGTTCAAGTTGCTGACAACGCAAGAGACTTGACCACCCAAATGAGTAAAGAGCATGAGGGAGTTGTCCATTGATTGAAAGTCCTGAATTCTAGCTGCCTTTCTAACAAACCAAAGGCAAACGCTGCTGCTAAACATATACAACGCTACCTGTTCTTAATCGGGAGTGTACTTTCAACCTGAAACTAACCAAATGTCTCTCGCAACGATGAAGAAGATCTTTCAAGCGCCGCTGAGACGTCTCTTCCACAGCAAATACCCGGCGTATCCCAAAGCTCCCGCCGCAATTCCCTTCAACGCCAACTTCCCGACACTCTGGAGGACATAGCTGCTTGCCCGTTCAGCTCTGACGTCCCATTGTCTGTCCTTTAACTTCTGATTGAAAGCGTGCGCATCCACGTGCGGAAATGGCGCTTCGA
Organism: Stylonectria norvegica; assembly: GCA_014621405.1. Taxonomy (NCBI): domain Eukaryota; kingdom Fungi; phylum Ascomycota; class Sordariomycetes; order Hypocreales; family Nectriaceae; genus Stylonectria; species Stylonectria norvegica. Next base: position 25,836 of record JAANBC010000146.1, read on the forward strand.
CCATCTCCCCAGTTGTCTTGTCCTTGACCATTGGCACCGGAACTTCAAGAAAGTCGCAGAGGGGTTTCCACCCCCCTTCCATGCTGTAACAGGCAAGTCGATCGCGTGGAAGGCAATTTGCCCACTCTGCGTACAGCGTGTCATGCCACTGCCGGGCCTTGTCCTCGTCCAAGTCGTGGGATGTCATGACAAACTTCCACATAGCTTCCTTTAGAACAAAGCCCGGGCCGCTCGCGGCATCTTGCGGTAGGAAGTAGTGTAGAAGGAGCCAGTTTCTGAGTATGACTTTGAGTGGCTTTGGGGGATCAATTGGGCCATCCTACGATTCGCTGTGAAAATACTCCCAAGTAGACTCGTGCCAGCTGTCGAAATCAGAAGCCATGACGATGATCTTCGCGTCCGGGTACGCTGCGGCGAGTTCAGGCCCGAAACAGGAGCCTGGTAGACCGCAGACGGCCTGGCAGTCGCCGAGAAGGCGGTCCCAATCCTCAAGCTCAAGGGGTTCAACCAAAGTACGGTTGGAGGAGAATTTGGAAACAAGGGCACGAATCCACTTATTTGCCTGTTCCGGGTCGTCCTCGACTTTGAGCCAGTTGTGGCAGTCATGGAAGCCCAGCTGCTAGAGGACGTTACGCATGGCTGCGCAGCGGAAGCGTTAGCAGAGAATTGAGGGTCTGACGATAATTGATACGTGTATGGAGGGTTGTGGAGTGCAGGGGTACTGCGGGACGACGTACTCAGATCATCGGTGCAGTTGTGAGGTCCGAGAACAATGACGCGCATGGGCGTGATGCGGGTCGGGAGGGAATCCATATTGAATGATAAGCACCGTGACTGACGATTGGAGTCTAGGATTTGAATACGTCAATCAGGCGACGACAAGCGGGTCTGTTGCGGCGTTGCAGGAAGAGACGTGTTCAGGGCCGATCGAGAGACTGGCCAAGGTTACGGAAGGGGAGATTAAGTTGATATCATGGATGGTGATGATGTTGAGTGTTGTTGTTGACTTGACTATTCCGGCGCGTCTAAAGATAAGGTGAGGCGGGTGCGCGTTATGCCGCTTGCTACTTCCAGTCCGTTGAATTCCAATAATACCAGCAGCTTTTGGGTAAGATGCATGTACGAAATACACATAGACTACTGCTGCTACTGGTAGGTAAGTTAGGAAAGTAGCATTCAATGATTTTCAACAAACATCCGGCGACCGATGAGATCGACAACGGACGGGAGGGACGATGACGGCCGCGAAAGCAGGGACCATCATATCATGCCCGCTATCATGGCTTCTACATATTGCATTGCATGAGGTGGCCAGGAACAAGCCTTGTGTAGTCTCAAACTCGGTTTGCCGCTTCGGGATCTAGCGGGTATCGATCATCGGGGCTCATTCACCGAGATTTCCAGGGCCTTGATAAACGGGGCATTCCAACAACCAAGATATCGACGGGCGAAGGCCAGGCTATTAATACCGATTACGACGCCGAAGAGATTTCCTAGCTCGCGCTTCTCCCCTTTTTAGGCTTCGCATGGTTCCCAGCCATTACTGGCCACGCAATGCTCTTGGCAGAAAGATAAGAAGCCAGATCCATGTCTCACGCCACAGCGGGAACGGTTTTGTAAGTGACAGTATTATTTAGGCACCAGGTTAAAGAGATCGCCCATCGATGGATTCATCGAGGTTGGTCTCATTGCGGGAAGTTGACGGGACGCCGGTGTATCGCACTACCGGTGATGGTGCCTTTTTATGAATACAGAGCCTCATTCACTAAAGCACAGGGCACCTTGTTCGCTGCAGTCCATCCAGGCACCCGACACCTCGGCACGTGGCGGTGGCAGTAAAACCCCTAGATTGGGTTTGGTGATGGCGACTTTTGCAACCCTCTCAACGGACTCAACTAGGGAGGAGTCATCCAAGGGTCTCGTCTAGCACCCATTACGCGGACCAATCTAGGCTCTAAACACCAAAGCTCCGACGCAAAGCTCCGACGGAAAGCTCTGACGAAACACTATTGCTACCACGTTGACAAGCTTGCCGCCTTGGCTGGCTGCGGCGACTCGAGATGGGCTTGAGACCTGGATAAACCACCAAGAAGAACCCACTCTCACGCGTTGGGGACCCTCAATTCACCATCGATCCATACCATCCATGATACGTGCCACGAAACTCTACTTATTCAATACGTCACCGGCCTCCGCCGAGCGCTCCGCGATTTCTACTTTCCTGTTACGGGCCCTAGAACCAGCGTTCTACGGCCTTATACGGCCCTGTAAACTACGGCCGGCATGCTGTCTCGGGCCTCTCTCGGCGGGCCCACCGGCTCTTATCTCTGCCTCCCGCCGCTTGCAAATTGTGGTGGGATGGATGGGAGAGTTACTCCATTGCTCCGTGACTCTACTAGTAAAAGATCCCCATCGCATTGCAAAGAGGCCCAGTTTTGTTCTCGCCCAATGCCTTGCCAAATGTCGTCTGATTCCCTCGGAATGATGACTTCCCTTCTCCTTCCTCCTCGATACACTCGAGCTCCTCCCCGAGCAAGTTTGAAGGGACAACCTCATTAGCATCATCTCGCTCGAAGCGCCTCTCGACGACAACCATCTACTAGCACCTTACACAAGCCTCAACCCAGGGCTTTAACCTAGGGTTCATCCTTCGTTTGGCCTCAGCACATCACCATTCATTACCCACGGCATCAATTAATCAACCATCCATGTCGGCCGAACAAGGCGACAGTGGCCAGGCCAGCGGCTTGGTCACCCCCATGCGCAAAGAGAAGAAGCGAGTTGGTTTTCATGCCAGCAGCAACAGCGGCGGCGGCAGCGGAAGCGGAGGAGCACGAAGCGTCCTCGACCGCGACGACAACACCCTTTCGCCAATCTCCTCTCCCAAGCAATTCCGTGGTATATCGCCCGGGGCACCTGATGCTAGGGAATTGAGCCTCGCCCTTACTAAGATTCTCACCGAGGAGCACGACGAACAGCAACGCCAAGAAGATACCCATGAGAAGCAGTCTTCCTCCACCCCGGATCCCTCCACGCCGAAACGACCGAGGCCAGCCTTACGTCGAAACACCAGCTACGATGCTCCGTTGGAAAGAGAAAAGGCGGACCTTGCAGACTCACGAACTGGCCAGCGCCAGGTCAGGTCGCTGACTGATGCACAGAAGCGAGCAAATCGCTTGGCAGTGTCCGTAGGCACTTACTCGTCCCAGGGATCGCGACGGAACTCGGATGACCTCGAGGTTCCCGTTCTACAGCCTCTGATTGACGCCGACACGGATCACGACGAAGAAGACGATGATCTGAAGCAGCCAAAGAACCTTGAAGCAGACACTGGACCCACATTGCGTCTACGGAAACCCAAGATCCATTTCGACCCTTGGCGGGACGAGACCGCTGCGGAGAACCTGGTGAGGTCTCATACAAAAAAGGGCAGAAGGGACTTTTACTTCCAAGATGCCCAGGGGAGTTCCTCCGGAACCACAACCCCAGTGCTCCAGCAGAACTACACCCACGATTATGTCCCGAGACCCAGCAAATATCGTGGCGGCATCCTCTCCTCGCTCCTCAAGCTCTATCATGATGATAAAGGCGGAACCGGTAGCAGCGGCATGAACACGCCCCTCACACCGGGAACACCTCTCATGACCCCTCTTGCTTCACCTCACCCCTCTCCGCCATCGTCTCGGCCTGCTTCATCGCTTGGGATCCCACAATCACGTCCCAGCAGCGGCATCTTCAAATATCACCACCGATCGCAACAAAACTCGACATCTTCTTTGGCCCTGACGGAGCTGATGAAGTCCTCGTCCATGTTCGCAGCCCCTGCCTCCTCCGAGATCTCAGGAAACTGGACGGAAAAGCTGAAGAAAGAGCACCCGCGTCCGCCGAAGAAAAAGGACAAGAATCGCATTACAGTGCACATTGCCGGTATCATCTCAAGGCACCGTTATCTGCTGAAGCTATGTAAAGCCTTGATGATGTATGGTGCGCCGACGCATCGGCTCGAAGAATACATGACTATGTCTTCCCGAGTTCTCGAGATAGAGAGCCAGTTTCTCTATATTCCTGGGTGCATGATTATCAGCTTCGACGATAGCACCACGCATACCACAGAGGTCAAGCTCGTTCGGGTGCCCCAGGGCATTGATCTAGGGCGCTTGAGAGACATCCACAACATCTACAAGGAAGTCGTCCACGACAAGCTGGGAGTAGACGAAGCAACTAAGCGGCTTGACGAAGTCCTGGGACGGGCCAATAAGTTTGGTGTCTGGTTCCGTGTCTTCATGTACGGGGTGGCCTCGGTTTGCGTCGCACCCTTCGCTTTCCAAGGCCGCTTCATCGATCTACCTGTCGCTTTTCTCCTGGGAGCTATTGTAGGACTTCTTCAACTTGTTCTTGCACCTAGCAACGAGCTTTACTCCCACGTTTTCGAGGTCACCGCCGCAGTCATCACTTCCTTTCTCGCGCGAGGCTTCGGTTCCATCCGTGGCGGCGATCTTTTCTGCTTCAGTGCTCTGGCTCAAAGCAGTATTGCTCTCATTCTTCCCGGTTACATGGTCCTCTGCAGCTCTTTGGAGCTGCAAAGCCACAACATTGTTGCTGGCAGTGTTCGTCTGGTGCACGCTATGGCCTATTCCTTATTCCTTGGATTTGGAATAACGATAGGAGCTTCATTGTATGGTATGCTGGATTCTGATGCTACTAGCGCCACAACTTGCAACGATCCGCTTCATCGTGGATGGTACTTCTTGTTTGTACCTGCGTTCACTTTGTGTCTCTGCATTGTCAACCAAGCCAAATGGAAGCAGACACCTGTCATGACGGCGATGGCTCTAGCGGGGTTCTGTGTCAACAGCTACTGCAGCGAATACTTTGGAGGAAACGGGCAAATATCCAACATGCTTGGCGCCTTGACGATCGGAGTTTTGGCGAACTTGTACTCGAGATTGGGAAGACACGTGGAGAACGCTTGGCTGGACTTCGTCGAGTGGTGGCAATTTAGAGTCCTGCCAAGGTTTTCTAAGAAGAAATCACACTCGGACTCATGGTCCATGCCCTCGATGAGCGACCCTGAGTCGCGGGCCGCGTCTCCTGAGGAACCCGAACGAAAGCCTCGAAAGCTGGGCTACAGTCTCGCTGCGGCTGCTATGCTCCCGGCCATCTTCGTGCAAGTGCCTAGCGGTCTTGCTGCTGGTGGCTCTCTGCTGGCGGGCATCACGACGGCAAATGAAATCACGGGCAATTCGACCGTCCACGCTGGTTCTAGTAGTGCGGCTAGTACCCTGGATGGAACGGGCTTCAATGTGCTGCTCAAGGTCATCCAGGTAGCTATCGGAATAAGCGTGGGATTGTTCATGAGCGCCTTGATCGTCTATCCGTTAGGAAAGAGGAGGAGTGGGCTGTTCAGCTTCTAAAAGACCGAGGAAGAAGCGAGGACGTCGACTGTCCTCAGTGTGGAGAGCTAACAAGTTTGAGCGAGTTATCACAGCAAGCGGTTTTCTTTTTGCTACGACGACAATATTAATGTTAGAAGGGGAGGAGCTTTGGATTTGGAAATAGATGCATCATCAGCGGAGTACTTTTACAAGGCAGCGGTTATAGAGCGGCGATTACAGGTTCTTGGCAAAGAAATAGGAAAATGTTTGATCTTGGCTTTCGGTTTAGCAAGAATGGAGGCGAACAGCGCGTCAACAGAGAGAGTTTGGCTTTATCATTCCTCTCCTCTAATACAATCATCAATGTCTCATATCCCTCAAAGAATTTCGCATGGCATTGGGACTTTATGTAGGTAGGAAGAATCCATCGTGCCAATCGTCGACGGGCCTCGTATCACATGCGGGTGATTAGGGATGACCTTAGTGTGTCTAGAGATTGTCGTGATACTAGTGGAAGCGACTTACGACACAACCTCGAACTTGCATGCTCGTTATGCTCTATAGTAGGTTTTTGATCACTTCATCACTCTAAAGCCTCATCTCTTGCAACAGCAAGATTTGACTCGTACCTTACACTCATGGGTAAGGGAGTTTAGCACCATTTAGCTGTGGTGTCTATCAGTTCAACCCGCCATAATGCGCATACGCGCTTCCCACATATCAGTCTCCATTGCGCGAGCTTTCGCACCCAACTCTACTTCTAGCTACGACTTGTTCACGAGAATCTTCTCATTATTGGCCTTCTTCAAGCTGCTCTTGCACGATACCGTCCCTTGGAGTTCTTGGCTCTGCGACAAGACATCGACGTACAAGTTCACACCGGCAAGCTGCCGTCGCATAACCATACATATCGCACCTGTAGCCGCTGCAATATCTCTCACAACAGTACGCCAATCAAATCATGCTCACAGGCTGCCAACACGGCGTGACCCCGCACGGACAGCTGAGTGAAGCCTGACAAGCATGAGGCTGGGTGTAGAACATCTTCCTAGATCCGATTCCTCCTCTGTTGGACTTCTGCTTTATCTCGGGCATTAGCGACGTTAAAGATGCCACCTAAGATATACACCATTGACTACTACGCTATCCTTGGCGTGACACAAGCAGCGGATCAAGCTTTGATCAGGTCAAGGTACAGACAGCTTGCAAGGCTGAAGCACCCTGATAAAAATCATAGCCCACAGGCAACTTCTGAGTTTCAACTGGTATATAATCCTTTCGAGCGCAAGGGACTTAAAATGTCTAACACTGTCCCGTTTCCAGCTTCAAGGCGCTTACAATACTCTGAGCGATCCAAACGAACGGCGGCTTTACGATAGCCAGTATGCATCCATACGGCAGACTGGGTCTCCCAGGTGCGATTCGTCGAGCCAAAGCAATCCTCTAAAAGACGATGAGGTACGAACACACGAGCGAAAGATCAGTGAGCTAGATGAGACTTTAAAGCAACTGGCGTCCCAAAAGAGGGTGCTGGAAGCCCATCTGTTCGAGGCGCGCAGAGCAGTTCACAAAAAGGAAGTGGTAATAGCAAAGCTTCGGGCTGAAGAGAGACAATGTGCTCAAGAAGATGCCGCTATGAATAGCTGGTTTGGCTTTTTCTTTCGAGCTCGACTATCTGCCGAGCAGAAAGAAGAAAGGAATAGGCGCACGTCCGGACGTAGGACCGGCCAAATTGTTTTGGAGACAGAGTTACATCGGTGCAAGACTGAAGTGGAGATTATCAAGTCGAAGCTGAGCTCTGTTGACGACAGAGATCAAGCCACTTTTTCGCAACGAGTTAATCTGTGGGCCGCACAACAGATTCAACGGGCAGAACAGCACCGGAGAGAGATGGCAAGAAAGAGAGAACAAGAAGAAAAGTTGAGAAAAGACCATGAGGAGCAGTCGAGGCGAGCCCGAGAACTGGCATTCCAGCTCTGGGTGGCCCGGCAAGAGGAGCTGAAGCAAAATGGAACCCAGGAAAACGCCGGACGCCGGCGGAAAGGAGAAGAGGCAGAGAAGGCCGCGGGAAGGTTTACGCAACCCAGTTTTGGAGAGGGACGCACTCAGAGGGCCACGACGACAGCTCCTACAGAAGAAACGAGCAACGCCGGGTGTCAGCACAAGGGATGGTGGGAAAAGCAGCCAGGTCCTATCATCTGCCACCGTTGTCAACAGCTACACAAACGATTTGGCTTTTGCTGTCCTCATTGCCAAATGGTGGCTTGCGCTAGTTGTCGACGAGTTTTAAGAGGTTGAGTAGGTATCTTATTAGTTTAACCTGGGCTTTCACTCTGAATAGGGCGGAAATTTTGAGATGAGCTTTGCGACAGCTGAAAGCGAACTCGGTAGCCCCCCTTTGGAAACTTTTGGAAAGGGTTCTAAGCGTTCAGATGTCCATGAACATTATGCGAAGGTTGAAGCTTGAGAACTTACTTTGCATAGTCATGTGCTGCCTCAATACACGTATTGCCCGAAGAGCATTCAACCAGGTGCTCATTATTGATCAACAACGGGCCGCCCAGGACGTAAACGAAGGAAACTTAAGTGGTAATCAGTACATGTGCGAAACAACCTAATGGAGGACATTGCAGGCCAATCCTAATTCCTCTGCCGACTAGTGAATATTATCTGATAAAGCCGATGGGAGTTGCAAATGTCTATCTATCATTTTCAGGAAAAATGATTGTCTGACATGAAGTCAATTGCCTTTGTAAAGTGATCCTATTTCTCGTTATGTGGCTCAGGACATTTGACATCAAGAGTTGAGATCGGGTTGTTTCGTAGGAACCTGCTTTCGTTTCCTATATACCTCTTAAGGATGAAGAGGGTGGTACCCAGCCGGTGTGTATTGCGATATCAAGCTATTGATATAGGTACCTAATCATTGATCAGGCAGATGCACTTTTCAATGAAACCTTCCCTGCGATTTTTACTTACACTTACTCAGCGTTCATCACGTATCAGGAACACTCAATTTTTGAATATGCCTCCCAAATAATGTCGAATAGCCGGGCACTTTAACTCTACCTATTGCCGGGTACACTTCCCATATTTATGGAGCCATCGACCGGGCATTCCGGGGAGCCGGAGCAGTGGGTCGGCCAAGTGATTTCGCTAGAGAATCTCCTGAAAGCCTCCTCCTCCACAACTACTTCGCACTGCCACTACCTTAGGTACGAACGAAACATCATGAAGCTTGAAGGCAATATTAGACGACAATGAACCGTTCAGATTAGTCCTGAAAGTGTCCGTCGTTATCTGCTTCATTCTTTCGCTTTGTTTCGTCATGTCTCTCGCCTGGCTCGGTAGCTTGTGCGCTCTCGCTGGCTCGGTAGCCGCCCTCAATCTCACTGTTCCGGATATCATCAAAGCCGGCCAAGAGGTTACCGTGACTGTCGAATTCGACTTCTGGAAGCAGCCCTATGAATATGAACACTTCGGCTCATCGTTGAACGACCCTCAGGCTGTCTGCGTTAACCCGCCGCCCTCTGGCTGTTCATACGACGCGTTGTGGCGGAATTACCAGCTGTATCTCTTAACTCCTGATTTCATGTTCTTCTGTTAGTAGCAACAACCAGGGTTGTTATTACGTTTTTGTAACTGACACCCATTAGGCCACCTCACAGATGTCATCGAGACTGGCAAGACTAACCCAAAATTCACAATACCTAAGGATATAGGACCCTCGCTGGACACTTATCAAGTCATTGCGTTTGAGTTCAATGGAACCAAGGTTTACATGACTGATAGTGGCACTGCCGAGTCAAACAAATTTTTTCTGACCGGAACAACCATCTCTTCTACGTCTAACTGGGAGGACAAAGACGGCTGGGTGAAACCATACGCCAGCATCCCTTGCTCAAGCTACGGCTGCTTCCGGGATTGCGGCGTACAATACTCAGACAAGTCCGGCTTTACCGATCGAGACTCCGTGTCTGACATGTTTGCCTGCTTCAACAAATGCCCCGGGATTGTCGTCGACTTGGAAGACAGTAATTGGAACTGGCTGACGCATGGGGAGGCCGTCACCGGTTCAGCTAGCATCTCAGTCTCACAGGCGGTGCCTACGCCGTACATTATGCCTACCACCATTACCGGTGACCAGTCGATGGAAACGGAAAAGCCTTCAGCCGTCGATGTTGCTGGCTCAAGTACGAGAACGGTGACTTCGACTTCAGCTTCGACTCCTGCGTCGCAATCAAAAGCGACTGCTCGTCAGACTTTGGGAATGACAGGCTATAGCATGATTTGTTTCAGTTTACTGATAAGTGCTATATCGATAATATAGATCGCATCGCATAATTAGGAACGATTGTTGTGCAAGAATTCGGGGTGAATGATATGCCATTCTACCAATCTGGATGTACCACTATGGAAATCTACAATCTAAAGAATAACTAGAGAATGACAGTGGTCGATTGCTCGAAACAAACAGAATCCCGTCTCCCACAGCTCACCGTCTATCGGATATGGCTTAAATCAGTGCGCTTCTCATAAATGCGGCCATCTTATCCATCTGGGGTCCAGGTTCCATCATACTGAAATGGTGCACCTCCTCAAGGACCTCCACCGCCAATCGTTCTCGCCCAACAAGCGATGCCCAACCATCAGCTGAGAAGTCTGTCCGATTGTTCAACAACCAGATCATCTCGCGAGGATCGTCTGGACGAATCTCGGGACCCGGACCGTCGAGGTTCTTGCAGAGGCCGTCCGTGGCGTAGAACATCATGGTCTTTGGCGCCTTACCTAACGTTTTGGGCCACGGTATCGCCTCGTAGTCGTCCAGCATACGGATGAAGGCATCAAAGTGTGGACGCAACCATTTGGGAACTTTGGACCCGGAGCCGAAAAGGCCGACCTCTTGGAAGAAGTCATACATGCGTGCCGGCGGGTTCTGCAGCCCGATGGGGTTGGGTGTGTCGATCAAGATGAGATGTTCGACAATTTCTCCGGCTGAGACGAGTTGCCGAGCAGCTTCAAAGGCACAGATACCCCCTGCACTCCATCCACCAAGATTGTACGGTCCTTTGGGTTGACGACGCCGCAGTTCCAAGACCAATTTGGCTGTGAGCTGAGTCAAATTGCAGCCACATCGAGCCATCTCTTCAGGGGTGGTGCGCCATGGGCAATTGAGCCCGTACACTGCTACGTTGGGATCGATGCGGGCAAGTGTTGCATAGGAAGATGCAGATCCAGAACCGTCGGGAAACATGAAGACGGTTGACTTTGCGGAAGCAGGAGACCCTTGAAGCAAAAGTGATGTTGCGTGAGGCGCATCGCTGACAATTGGGTCAACGACAATGGCGGAGGAAGTTGTAGTTGGAGTAGCTACTGATAAGGAAGGCTTTGTCTGTACTCCCAATACTTCCCCTATCGCGTTTTCAATCTCCAGTAGAGTCTCATTGTCGGCAAAAAGAGAAGACGGAAGATCGACACCAAATATCTCCGTCAGTCTCCCCATTGTCGTCAGGGCGAGAAGCGAGTCAACGCCAACCTCATCTAGTCGAGTAGACGGCGAGAGTTCCTCAATGTTAATGCCGGTTTCTTCGGCAATGGTAGATCGGAGAATATGCACAAAGTCAACAGCATCTTCCTCGGATGCCAATGATGTTTCGGGGGTAGACGTTCCCGACTTCTCCCCGATGCTTGAGCTGGGGCTAGTATTCAGGGATGCTACTCCTGCATCTTGGCCGTGGAGCTGCTGAAGCTCTTTGACAGTGGCGCAGTCGACAAATATCGAGGACGGGAGATCTAGATCCAACTCTTCACGCATGCGGCCTGTGATGGTCAACGACAGCAGGGAGTCCAGACCTAGTTCGGCAAATTCAGTGTCGGGCTTGAGGTCGCTGAGATCAACGCCAACTTCCTCGGAGATAATGGCTAACATGCTAAGCCAGATACTGCCTGACGCTGCCGGGCTGGACTTGGGTGCGGCGATCTTTTCTTTAGACGGTGCGGCTGGAATCTTTGTGTTTCTGGTTACTATTGACGATGGCACTGCTGTAGGCTTGTTCTGAACTGGCTTAACACTTGGACGTAACCCATCTAAGACTCGACGAGGTACTCCCAGAAACTATGACTGTTAGCTTGATCGAAAGTTGATATCAGCTTACATACCTTGACTCCTTGTACAATGGCAATGACTTGATCTCCATCAAAGATGTATGTATCTCCGGCATATAGAGTTCCCTCGACAAGCTCCATCCTATTGTAGCAATGGTACGTTTTGCCCTGCTCAAGCTTGGCTATGCATTTCATCCCATCCCACCCATGATTGATGAACACTTCAGCCTTTGGATGAGGACTATCGTGGCCATTCATGACGAAACCAGCGATACCACCGATACTGTCGATCCACTGAGGGTTGAAGTAGTATCCCTGATCGTCAACCTGGAATTTGACCGTGGACACAGCTTCAAGCTCGCGACTGTCCAAAACGACCTCTTCCATACCTTGATACGCCGGGCTATACTCCACAACGTTGGCGAAAAGCCGGTAAACAAGCCCGCGCTTTAGTTTATGCGCATCGCCATGATGGACGGCTTCGCGCAGAGCCTCGATTCTGCTTTGTACAAGATAGGTGCTTCGTTTCCACTCCTTGTCCCACGTCTGTGCTGGGGCGAAGTTGACGGTACAAGTGGCGTGGTCTACTGTCTTAACGCCTTGGCTGTTAACACTAAAGATGGCGATCTTGACGGATTTGTCGGACCAATCTGCCTTGGCCGACATTCGGAAGAGTTGGGAATCTAGTTTTGGATCCGAGACCAGGGGTTTTGCGATTTGCATGCAACAGACGTCCATTCCTGTCGATTGTGTGGGAAGAGAAAGCTGTTCCATCATGTAACTAGTCACGTTCATTGCCATATCTGCGTATAAAGACTGTTTCAACGTTAGCACCTACTTCTAAAGTTGTAGAAACATGGAGAATGGTGACTTACTGATGGACAGAGCTCAGCGCCATTGACTTTGTGGCCTGTGAATATGGGTAATAGTCGAGAATCATGGACATCCGACTCAACCAGCACATTCGAGGAAGTATTTCCATGAGTCTCCTCGACGACTCGCTGAAGAGACGGCGAAAGATATTTGAAAGACTTGGGCGCTTCCACAAGGGTTGGTAGCGCAGGTTGCGTGCCCTCTCCTTTTGTCAGACAGAAGTCGTTGCGATACATGATCCAGTAGTTCTTCAAGTCCCAGCTATACCGGGGCAAGTCGACGACGTTGTTGAACTGCTCAAAGTCGCGATGATACTCGTTCCAGTCGATATCGATCCCAGCGAGATAAAGCATTTCAAGGGTCGTGGTCAGCAACTTCCAAGTATCCGTATCCTTGCGAAGAGTAGATGCCGTATTGGATTTGCTTCCGAGTGTGCCCTTGACCATCCCCGAGCAGGCTGGATGAGCGCCAATTTCAAGCCAGATTGTCTTGTCGTTGACGAGCCCAAAACTCGACGCTGCTTCCAATGCGCCTTGGAAGTTGACAGCTTGTCGGCAAGCTTTGACGAGATAATGTCCATCTAGAGCCTGATCTTCTGATATAACGTCCGGTAACAGCGGGGAGACATAGGGAATTGCAGGTGAGCTAAATTTCACCTTTTCTGCTTTTCTTTCGAACTCTTTCAGGAAGGGTTCTACCTGGGATGAGTGGAATGCGAATGGCACGTCTAGCAGTGTGGTTTCATGGCCCTTTGACTTGAAGACTTCCCTTAGACGCTCAATCTCATCGATTTTCCCGCTGACGACATTGCCTGTAGGTTGGTTCAAGCAAGCCACCTCGGCTGTTGACCCTTCGAGGAGGTACTTGACCACATCCACAGGAGCTTTGACGGCAAGCATGGAATGTGTTCCCGGCGTGCAATGTTTTCGGAGCAACTCGGCCCTGGTGCCAACGAGATAAATGGCGTCGCTCGTCGATAGAACTCCAGCAGCAAACAATGCAGCGTATTCACCAAGGCTATGCCCCGTGGTGAGACTTGGGTTCACACCCCAAGACATCCAAAGTCTAGCCAAGGCCATCTGGACGCATGTGGTTGCGAGCTGCGCGATGACAGGATCGTTTGCTTCTTCAGCATCTGTATTTTGGACAACGTTGATGAAGCTGGGAAATCCGTGCTGCACGGAGATCTGGTTAAATCTAGTGATGTCTTCTCTGAAAGACGAGATGTGCGAGAACAGCTCCTTGCCAAGTCCAGAATAGAACGCCCCTTGGCCGGTGAAAACAAAGGCAACCTTGGGGATCTTTGCAGCCGGAGGTATAGGTTTGGGATCTAATGCCGCAACCTTTGACTTCAAGGACTGAGCGATGGAGTTTAAGTCAGTTCCAGTCGCGACAGCGCGGTATGAGTGATGCAGCCGTCGAGCGGTGGTGGTGTAAGACAAGGCCGAGACGGGCTGGTCACTCTGCGCCTCCAACATCTCTATCATAGCTTCGATATTGCCCCTGAGAGACTTTGCAGTCTTGGAAGACAAAGTCACAATATGAAAGGTGCGAGGATCACACTCTTTGACGCTCTCTGACAGTGGTGCATCTTCAAGCAAGACCGCAGTGTTGCCGCCGGCAGCGCTGAAGTTGTTCAAGAAAGCGTACCGCTTACCACAGGGCGTCTTCTCACGCAGCCAAGGAGTTACTTGGAATGCGATGTTCACGTTGCGATCTTTCAAATCGAGCGGATAGTTGTGGTTGATCTTCGTCTTGATGCCGCAGTGAGGCGGGATCTCACTATGCTTCATCATCATCAGGACCTTGATCAGCGACGCAACGCCAGATGCCGATTCTGCATGGCCAATATTTGCCTTTGCAGAGCCGAGATACAGAGGGTGACGAGGAATGCGTTGGTGTTCTGGCACGAAGACTGAGAGAACCGAGTTCATCTCTGTTGCGTCTCCGGCCTGCGTGCCTGTGCCGTGCATTTCGATATAACTGATGTCGAGAGGGTTCACACCAGCGTGGCGCATGATACGCTTGAAGACGGAGGTTTGATCGCCTTCGTGAGGTCGAGTTATGCTGTCTGTCTGGCCACAGTGGTTGGTAGTGGCTCCGGATATGATGCCAAAGATTGGATCGTTGTCCATCTCAGCGTCCTCGAGCCTCTTGAGAATGACGGATCCGACAGCATCTGACCTACAATATCCACTGGCACCGTCATCAAAAGTGTTGCAGTTTCCTAATTTCGTGGTGTTAGTCCGAGATTTCTGATGAAAGCGGAAGTGCTTACCCTCGGTGGAAAGAAAATGTCCTCGATCAAGTCCAACGAAGTTGTCGGGATTCGTGAGAACATTTGTCCCTCCTGCCACTGCGGTATCACATTCTCCTCTCCAGAGATAAGCGCAGGCTGTCTGTATAGCTGCAAAGCTGGACGAGCATGCAGTGTCCATGCTGAGACTTGGACCGGAGAATCTGTAGAAATAGCTGCATCTCGTTGTAAGTCATCTGCCATGGATGTAGAGTGCGTGTTCATACCTTATTCGCCCTGGAACAAAGGCTCTGTTGCCTCCCGGGATAAAATAAGTGTCCACATCTTGGCCACTGTTTACTTCTCTCCAGTCATCGCTAGTCGTTCCAAAGAAGACGCCGATCCTATCCTGTTGCGTTGATGGTGTTCTGTTCGGCACCATTCCCGCCATCTCCATAGCCTCGTATACTGTTGTGATGGCTAATCTCTGGGCAGGGTCGGTATTCTCAGCCTCTCTCGGAGATATGTTGAAGAAGCGAGCGTCAAACACTCCCGGCTCTTCGATGAAGCATCCGTACTTGATGCGACTCGTATTCTTGGTCTTTCCTGTAGGGTCGTAATGCGTTTTCCAGTTGAACCGATCTGGGGGGATCTCACGATGAACGTCTTTGCCCGCCCTCAGGAGATCCCAGAACTGTTCGTTGGATGCCGAGTCTGGGAAGCGCCCGGAATAACCAATAATGGCAATCTTGGAATCAGAAAAATGTCCATGCTGTGGGTTTGGCGAGCTTAATGCCGTTGGTATCTTCTCGATTTGGGCCTCGATGTTTGCGCGACTCAAGGCGACTGAGAGTAGTTGGGCAGCGTTGCTGCTAAGTGGGATGATTTCGCACTTGTCGATTCCTCTTTCACTAAGGGTTGCCAGTAGTGCATCAAGGATTCGGTTCCATCGGACTTTCTCGGTAAGGCTTTCTTCGACAACTTGTCTAAGATGGCTTCTGAAGTCATCTGCTACAAGAGGCACACCTGTGGCGGGGGATAAGAGAGTGATGTAAGGTTGGTATGGGTAAGTTGAAGGTGCAGTATCGAAATGCGGTCCCAGAACGTGCTCAATGGATGCTGTGTCAAAAAGATGAGATGCATGGTAAGGAGAATCAATGGACAGTTCATGAGCCTTTAGTTGCTGGGTTGACACAAAGTCTTTCAAGACGGTAGGTGGACCACTTAATGTCAAATGATTCGGTGTAACAGCGCTGATGTAAGGGCGCCATGTTTGAGGGAGACACTGCAGATGTCAGATTTGTTCCGCAAAGGATGAAGACAATTAATACTTCTGATGTCCCGAAGTCGTCAATCTTTTGCTCAAATTCGGCTTCTTCCCCTGCAACAATCACAGACCAGCAACCCCCCTTCTGGGAGTCGTTGCCGATGATATCATTCCTAGCAGTAAAAGACGCACAAGCAGTTCTGAAAGCCACTAGGACGGCGTCTATAGCCGACGGTATTAACTCCACAAGTGATTGCGAAGAGCTGACGGCAGCAGCGGCAAATGAACCGGCGCAGATACCGATGCAGTAAGTGTTCTCTGGAGTGGGATACACTCGACCACTTCGACCGTAGTAGCTAATACACGTGTGAGACACAGGTTTCAAGCTTGGGGAGCACTGGAAATACTTTATAAACTGCCCAATTTGACAGATAGATAGGAGGCAGAACCTTAGGATCGGCGTGCCCTCCGTTTCACCAAGTTTCGATAGCAAATCAATGAGTGTAGTGAAGCGAGGAAACAGACTTTGTCGTTGTGAGCTGAGACATCCGATCTCATCCCTTACTCTAGCACCAACTTGTTCGAGAAAGGAAGTCAAGAGAGGGTTGTCACGGATCAGAAGCAGGGCCTTGAGGTCGTCCTCAAAGGCAAATGACAGATCGCCGAATAGGATTATGCGGCAAGACTCCATCTTGGTCTCGGAGAAGGGTTCGGACAAGTCCATGCTAAGTCCAGACTCTTTGACAGCGGGTACATGCTCCATCGGACATCTATATGGTGCCGCACATCCGGGTGTGCGCTTTATGTTCAGATTTAACCTTGGAGCCCGCCAGCATCTCTCACCAAGAGCCTCAACACGTGGCGGCTTCGCCCTACTAATCGATGATGCGAAGAAACCTTGCTTGAGGCTCAGTGGCCGGCCATCTGCGGTGGATTTGGAGCCGGAGCCTAGAATACGATGACCGTGTGCTTCTAAGCATCAGCCGCAGAAAGCTGTGATCACCCTCGTGTATGACTTTTCGGAAGCGTCGATATGCGGTGCTCGGCGCCCGAGTCGCTTGCCGGGATGCTTTGTTGCAACGGCTTCGCAGCTGTGAAATGGTTGGCGCTGCTCCAAGTGATAGGATCATGGGTAAGACTGGTTTGCTGGGGGGTTGGGAGATACCGTCGTTGCCAAGTTAAAAAGTCTCTTGCGTGCTCATGTCGTAGAGGAGATGAGATCTGCTGCAACATCTGCAACGACACGATACATCAGCTGCCACTTTTAGCATACACCTCGTATATCAAAATACAATCATGTCTATCAAGTCCGAGAATCTCTTTTCCGTCACCATCTTTGGGTACCGCAAACCCGGGATGAGCGAGGACTTCTATCATGACTACGTCAGTCAGACTCACGCCAATCACCTCAAGGACCTCTTGCTCAAGAACAAGATTGTGTCTTATCACATGGTACGCTAAGCCCTGGTACTCGTATAGGTGTTTATACGTGTGACTTATAAGCCCACTCTCATAGCAACACAACTCCTCCCAGGGACGAGCTCTGCTGAACCGCATCTTCCCTGGCATGCCGTCAGACAAAGTTGACGACTGTGACTGCGTCGTCCAGATTGTGTTCAGAGACATTGAGGACTACGTCAAAGTCAAGAACGAGGAGAAGTACAAGAACGTGGTCAATCCAGACCATGATGTCTTCTCGGACCCAGACAGAACCAAGTTTGTTACTGGCTGGTTCCAGTTTCACGTGGCTGATGGACAAGCTGTTTGATTATCTTAGGATGTTGCTGCTTCATGTGGCTATCAGCTATTTTCAAATATCTACCTAGAATTTCAAATAGTACAACTCAGTATTGTAAGACATTTACGGCAACAAGGTGCAAAATCCTTGGCTTTCCCAAACAATGGATGTTCAATGTAGTCGGATATTCACAGATCACACAAGCTGTGGCGCACACTACAAGTGCATGGAGGCTATTATAACGCAAGCCACCTTCATCATGAAAATATAGCATTAGCGGGCTGCCCAAATAGGCAATTCTTGACTTTTAGACTCTCAGGACTAATAAGACCCCTTTTTTTTGTACCTCGCCGAGAAGGAGAAATCTCCGTGTCAGCTCGAGGATTGTACACCGTAAGCTGACTCTAAGCCTTGACCGTTGGTTTGTTGTAATCCTCCGAATGTCTCACCCAGTGACCCAAGCTATGGCCTTTTGAAGTACGTTGAACCGTACGTAGGGACGCCCACCCGGTGAAAGCGGGCCGGGCCGCATATAGAGATCCCCAGAACCCGGTTGCCCGGCGCCAAGTCGCTAAGAATTGAACTACATATTGAATGATGCGAAGAGGAACTTTCGTCGATCAAGAGGCTGGCTCAGGCTACCATCCCCGGCAGTTACTGCCAAGCGCTTCAGCTCACGAAGGCATCATGGATCAACGCCACCATGGACAGGCTATCTCGTATCACGTTCTTGATGAATTGGAATGCCTATCCTTCAGCTGGTTGTACATCATAGAAGCAATATTCCGGCTGTGGGGAAAGGTGGGCATCGGCATAATATGCGGTGTTTCCGGACAGAGACATTGGTTTTTGGCAGGCTGATAGCACCTTGCCAAGGGTTTGGGTCTGAATATTCATGCAATACTACGGTTGATGATGTAACGAGATGGCATGCTGGGTTTGCTGGTTGTTGTTGTTGTGGTAGAGGTGTTGATTCGATATCGAAAAGTCGTCGTATCTGCAGAGAGTGAGACATTGCAGATAACAGTATGCAATGCTTCTTTTGACGTCGCAGGCTATACTGCATTCAACGTATCCTTGCGAACGCAGATAAACCAGAGAGACGGTAAAACCTCCGAGGAAATAAGCAGGTCTGATAGCGGGAGCAACGGAACACAGCTTGCACACTGTCGATGTGACCTTCAACGTCGTTGGAATAAGACAATAGACTACCAGGCTCTCCAATCAACGTCACAGCCTCCCTAGCGGAGTCAACTGAATCTCCGCCTTGATTAGCCAAGAGATCCATGCATGAAAGAAGGATGCCAGCCGCGCGCAATCGCTGGCCTCACAGCGGCCGGGCGAGGCTTATCCAGTAGCAGCCCGGTCTATACAGCAGACCAGCCGGGATGAATGCCGATCCAGCGCAGAGACTCGTTCAGCCGGATAGAATTAGAAGAGGAGAGGCTTCAGATTGTGTGTTCTGTTGATATCTGACATCAGACAACATGCAATGCTTCCGCCAACTTCATGTTCTCTTCTCCATCAGATGCATGTCATGACACTCGGTCCCCGGAGCCCAGTCTCTTAGAACAGGCCTTGGACCAATCTGACAACTTCCTTAGAGGGACTTCCGTTCGCCGCTCGGTTAGCAATAATATCAACCTGCTCAAGGTCCAAACCGCGCTCCGACAGGGTCCTTTGCGCGAGGCCCAGCTCCTTGACCAGATCCTCCACACGCTGTGCAACCTCGAGAGCGTCAGCCTGGTCGTGGCCACGTCGTCGCTGACCGCCCATCGCCGGTAGCAGACGGGCTATCTGCTGAGCGGCATTCTCGCTGGTCAGGGCGTGGTGACGGATGACAGAAGCCAGCGTGAGACAACTTGTTTCACCATCTACACGGTTCGCCGGTCAGCAAGGTCGGTCGGTGTCTTGGGTTTGTCAGGGTATTTCCAGCGTCCCAGCTCCCCAGCAGCGGCATGGATGATGGGTGCATCTTCCCGAGATGATGCTTGGGGTCCTCCGCCTTGTGACACCACGCATCCCAATGAGTTGAGGCATAGGGCGGCCGCGTCTGGGTTGGTACAGGTACGACTCAGCCTTACTGCAGACAAAATCCCGACGGTGTAATCGATAGATATAAACAACCCGTTGTGCTCGCAAAGATTGGTGATCAGGGATAGGGGTTCTAGGGGTAGGTTCTGGTGTTGGTGTTGTACAGGAGAAGGCAGTGAACTCACGAGGTATACCGTATGGACTACCGAGAGCATTGCCCAAAGAGTGCGAGAGACCCATGCCACCCCTGAAGTTAGATCCACGAAGACCTGAGCTCGCAAAAGCCGCAAGTTGCAGCATCGTGGTGACCTGAGGGTCTGCGTCTTCGGTTCCGTGGACCTCGCTCGCCCGTGGGAGATGCTCGGCCAGAGTTGCCAAGGCCCATACGGCGAGGGCTTTCCAAGGCATCTCCGAGGCATTTGGATGGTACATAGTCTCGACGGCGTGATCGACGGCACGCATGCCAGTGGCCAGCCAGAGTCGACGTGGGGTGAGTCGAGCAAAGGAGGCGTCGTAAAAGATGGCGGCGACGCCCATGCCAGGATGCATGAACCCGACCTTTTGCCCGTCAGGACGTGTGAAACCCCCGCCGGCGGTGCACTCTGCGGCGCTCAGGGTCGTGGGGATGGCGATGTGCGTGAGGAAAGAGCCCGTCTTCTCGTGTATGCGGAACGAGATGGTCTTGGCCGAGTCGATGGGTGAGCCGCCGCCCACGGAGAGCAGAGTGTCGATGTCATGGATCTGGGTCACGAGCTCAGTGGCTTCGTTGACGCCGTCTTCCTGGCCGTGCTGTTTGATGCCGGCATATGTGCCGGCGTGGGAATCCCCAAGGAGAGCCTCGAGGTTCCGGATCAACGGCGTCTGCGTTGCTATGGAAGCCCCCGTGATGATGAAGACCTTGGAGGATGGGGATGGCAGGACGCTGACGAGGTACTTGTCAACACACCCGGCGCCGTAGTACAGATGCTTGAGGTGGTTCTGCGGTTTCCAGAGGCCAAAGAGCGGCGAGAAGGTACACTCTGTAGCCATGATGGTCGAGTTCTTGGTTCTTGTTGTTTTGCGTGGGCGGACAGGAGACTGTGCGTTGGTGAGATGGTAATATGGTGAGATGGCGACGGTTTCGGTAGATGGCGAGATTTCAGAAGAGAGAACGGACTATTGCTCAGTATATGTTTCTAGCTCCACGCTTGCAATCTGCCGTGTGGCTCTCTGATACAGCATCCAGCCCTACAACGGGGGCGACTCAGCGGAGCATTCTGCAAGACATCTCGTTGCGGCTAGGGTCACGAACTCTCCGGTGCAAGAACACGGCCACGAGGCTAGGGAGTTGAACGAGGAGGTGGCCTCGAGAATAGTAGCACGTCGGAACCTCGAACCTCGAGCCTACTCTAGCTGTACCACCTCCAAAGGGATCCAGGGGTCATGCATCACCCAGTCGTGCATGGAAGAGCCTGGCGGAGCCTAGAGGAGCGTATACTGGTCCTTCTCAGTCAAGATAGACGGCTTATGGCGTCCTCGGTCTGCTCACTCTACACATGGATGATGGGGTGAAGTTTAAGCCACCAACCCAGGCAGACTTGGCCGGTCTGAAGCACAACGGTAGCCCCTTCAGCTGCTCTCCAGCGCTATCGAGGCCAATTCCACCGGTCCTTTCACACTCACAGCCTATCTCTCCATCTTTAGAAAGAACCGTCTCACGTCATGATCGGGGTGTTGTACCGCTTCCGTGCTTGACGGACCTCCTCCCGCTCCCCAAATTAACCGCGGCTTGCAGTAGCTGGTCCGCCATCTCAGTCCCCCGGCCTCTATATACGAAGGGTCACTCTTGGCGTCTGCCCAGTTCTCAGATACATTAAACGATCGCAACTTGCAGCCAGCATGTGGAATTCCCAGAGCAAAGAGGTGCGTCAACGTGTTTTGGGCGACCGCCGTGCTGCCCCGTGTGAGACCATGTCGAGGCTGACGCAAACGTCCGACCAGGCGCAGATGTGGTCGACTCACGATCTCGCATGCGCGCACTGTCGAGCGCGCAAGATCCGTTGCGGGAGGGAGCGGCCTCAGTGTGAGAGTTGCAAGCGTGATGGCGTCGACTGTCGATACTCGTCGCCGGGGAAACGTATTAACCACGTCAAGCTGCTGTAAGTCGACGATCCAAGAGCGCTCTACCACTCCCTCACCTTCTTTATGTATGTATATGCTGCAGCACCTACACTGACGCGCGTCCTGGTTTCAGATGCCAGAACTTCGAGGCCCTCGAAGACCAGTTAAACAGCATCCAGGGCGACCTCTCTGCCTTGACGTCACTGGTGAAGAGCGGCAACGCAGGACGAGCGGTGCCCATCCCCGGCGAAGACTGGGCCCTGGAGGAGTTCATGGAGAGTGATGGAGTGACGGGGAAGCGCAAGGATCGCCATATTGTGCGGAACGAAACGCACTCCATCGACCGATATCACGGACCCTGCTCCCTCTTCACGCTCTGCAAGGAATTCCACGACGACGCCATCTTCCAGACATCCAATCCAGACTCGCCAACGGAGAACAATGTTTCCATCCGGATTCTATTGCAACAAATGTGTGCGGATGCCAGCAAGGAGGAACACATGGATATCTCTTCGGAACACGCCCCTATATGCCTCCCGCCGCGGCAGTTTCTCACCATTATCGTAGGCCAGTTCTTCAAAAGCGCCGACTACGCGACCGACATCTTCGTGCAGTCCAACTTCCAGATGCAACTGGACCGAGTGTATGCACATCCGCTGAACCCGGCCGACGAGGCATGGGCTGTGTGCTTCAACGTCATCGTTCTCCTCGCGCTGGGCAAGGACCAGAATACGCAGAGCACAAGCCCTTTTATACAACCGTTTCTTCAGACGTTACGAATGGCAGTCAACAATCCTCGTGTTTTTCTGGCGCCGAGACTCGTCAATGTTCAAGCGTTGGCACTACTGGTATGTTCATGTTTCCAAACCTCCTGAATGTTGTTGAGATACCCGCACACAAATACATGCATATACACACGTATAGCTTCAAGCCAGCTAAACTAACTTGCAATAGAGCCACATCGCCGAGCAATACAGCCCACCAGGTTTCGCCGAAATCGTCTTTGCCCAAGCCTGTCTCCTCGCGCGAACGATGGGTCTTCACCAATGCCGCGCCGCCTCCGAGGGCCCCACGCCCGAAGAGGTCATCGAGAAGCACAAGGTCTTCCGATCGCTATATATTCGCGACAAGGACTTTGCGATTTGTCGCGGCTCGTCATCCTGGCTCCCGACGTACGACTCGAGCATCTCGCCGCTCGCGGACCAGCTCAACGGCGACGAGGCCAAGTACACGGCACGCATCGAGCTCGCGCGCATCCAGGACGAGGTGTATCGCCATTTCCACTCGGCCGAGGCGCCCACGCTCCCGCCGTCCAAGC
This sequence comes from Stylonectria norvegica, assembly GCA_014621405.1. Classification (NCBI taxonomy): domain Eukaryota; kingdom Fungi; phylum Ascomycota; class Sordariomycetes; order Hypocreales; family Nectriaceae; genus Stylonectria; species Stylonectria norvegica. Next base: position 48,882 of record JAANBC010000146.1, read on the forward strand.
ACTTTCACCTGCTGTCGAAGCTGGAGCAGAAGCTGGATCGATGGGCGGCTACGCATCGCGCCACCAGAAACTCGACTTGCTCGGTCGAGTCGGCGACGTTGATGCTCTCCTTTTGTGCAACGCGACTCTGCGTCTTCCGAGGCAGCGAAGATGCTCGCGTCGCTAGCCAGGCTGTCCAAGACGCCAAAGCCAGCTGCATCATCTTCGTCCTCACCACGAGCTCCGTGCCCGACGATAATCTCAGCAAAATGCTAGACCAGCTGCTAGCCCAGAAACAGTGCTCCAGCCCGTTTGAAGCCATCGACGATCAATTCACTTGTACAAGTGCAAGCGTAAATGCAGCGCGCGAAGAAGCCGACGGTGGTGCCGCTTCAGCGCTCCCCCGACTTACAGCGAGCTTCCCACTAGCAGCGCTATTTCTCGTCGCCAAGAACATACTACAGCCAATCACAGCGGCGGACGACATCGTGGGTCGCACCGAAGAGGAAATGTTCCTCCAGCTGCTAGAAGCGCTACGTGACCGCTACGCCGCAGTGGCTGACTACGATCACATCGAGAACTTCACGCGCAAGCTGAGTCGTACGCTCGAAACGCTGGTGCGCGTGCTACGACTGAAGCGCTACCCGGGGACAGAGACCGAGGGGGACGCAGAAGCAGAGGCATCGAGCACACCGTCGATGGTCTTCAACGACTTAGCCAGCCTGCACTCCAACGCGTCTTCACAGCGTAGCAGCGCCAGCAGCTCACGCAAGAACACGCCGCCCAGCACCGACGCATCATCAAGCCTCGGCCTCGGCCTCAACCTCAGTCTACCACCTTCTTCAAGCTCCTGCTCTGGCGCCGCCGACCTCGATTCCATGTCCACGTCGTCGTCGCTGCTGCTACCCTTCATGCAGCCGCTGGACTCGCCCGCAGTGGGAATCGGACCCGACGCCGGGGGGCAGTGGCACGCGTCGTACAAGCACCAGCAGCACCAGCTTCAGCACCATCACCAGCACCAACACCAACACCAGGTCGAGTCTATGTCGGCTGGGCGCATGGCCAAACGGCCGCGGCTGAGCAGCCAGACGGAGCTGTTTGATATTACGGCCGCGTTTGCGGACCACGGGCAGCGGCCGGAGGATGACCCGCTGTCCATGTTTGATTTTCTAGCGGGGAGCAATGATATCTCCGTGTTTGATACGGATGATTGACTTTCCGTCTTTGACGCGGATTAATGACGTGGCTATTTTACTTTCTCTTTTCCTTACTCTCGTCTGATCGTTAGTGACTTACGGCATGGGAACTACTGGCAAGGAAACCAAGGAAACCCGGGCGTTGAAGGGGTCCTCTTCATTTACATCCATCCATCCATCTATCATGATGAATCTCTTCCACAAAGAGCACATAGTCTTCACTATACAGAGGGCCGAGTTATCACCACAGTGGTGTAATAGAAATACAACCAGAGCAGAGGCTACTACAATTTGTTTTGATATCACTGCCAAAAGGTCTACACTATTACATAAACCCATTTACTTCTGCTCTTTCGGAACCTGGTCCACACCCGCATCCTCAAGCCGTCTTACTTCCTCCTCGCTCAGTGGAATGGTAGCAAACCGAATCAAGGCCGCCTTGTTGGCCTCGGGGGTCAGCTCCTGCCCACTTCCAATCAGCCCCTCGAGGTACTCAAAGTAACGGATGAAGAAGCCCGGCGTGGCCGTGTTGATGAAGACGGCTTCCTCATCGAAGGGATTGCTGAACTTGTGGGGCAGCCGGATGGGAATTGTCAGCATCTCACCCGCTTTGCAGTCGACATCGGGTCGGCCAGGGCTATGGAAACGGACGGTGCCTTTCTGCGACGCCGTGTAAGCTGGGACATTTCCGTTTTGCCTGGGGTTTCCCGTTCTGCTGGGTTCTCATTGTACTGAGTAGGGGAAGACAAATCAAAGACGCACCGTTACGTAGAAGCCCTCGTCATGCATTTCGTGAAAGTGAAAGACGGGCCCGTTGGTCCTCGGCGGAAGAAGACTCTCGATGACGGCCAGTCTATGCTGTGTGTTGGAGCCATCTTCAATCGGCCGCCAGAGATCTACAGGGGCATATTTCAGATAAGCCTCGGGGAGGTTGATGGGCCAGTCAAAGAAGGCAAAGACTCAAGGGGGGGTAAAAGGGGGCGAAAAGGGGGGGAGACTAACACTGGCCCAGACGACGCCACGGCACCTCGTCAGGCTTGAAGTGGTTGATACGGAGGGTCTTGGAGTAGCTCTCAGTGGCTGGATCCATGATTTCTAGAGGATCCCTATTCGGTAGCGGACTAAGAGCCGCGGGGACGAGGACGAGAACGGTAACGGGAGCGGGAGCGGAAATGGGCGAGGTTGTGTTGCAAGACACGGACTTATACGAAGTTAAGAATTGCCGTTTTGGGCTTTTGGTGTTGAGAGTCTTCCGGTGCCAAGCCTTCTGCTGCTCCCGAGCTGGGCTTTGTGCAATATAAGAGCATGATTATCCCCGCTAATTCCGCCACCGGGACACGAGAGTAAAACTGCGGCCGGCTTCCGGTTGTGTTCTGGTTCCCGAAGTGATGTGGATGCTGGGCTGAGGATGCGGGAGTTGGAGCGTGGTTTGTTGTTGTGGTGGTGAAAGCCACGAGTCAGACTGAAGTGAAGCCCTTTTGCACGGCTCCCGTGGAACGGCGGCTTCGGGACATGATCAACAAAGGAAAGACAGTGACTTGGTTGGATAAACTTGCAATTCTTGCCTTGTCAGACGTGATAAATGATACAGGATACATGTACATGGCATGAATCCTGAATCCTTCTTGGGCTGTAGATGATGCGATGTGTACTTGGTGTTGCGCCCTCTCCTCCACTTACACGCGAGTCACCACTCACAGTCAACTTTCAAGTGCACTCAGCACCAACGCACTCTCCCGCCAACACCACGTCTAGTCTCCTCATCCCTTTCCTTTGCGGCACTCGATAACTCCGGCCGTCTAGTCCGCCATGTCGCACCTGTCCGCCGTCGGCCTCGGACTTCGCAGCTGTACAAATGGCGTCACGAGGAATAAGAGCAGCCCGGCCGTGGCCGTCGCGACCATAACGGCAACATCCACAAGAAGGACAACGACAACGACAACGACACCTCACGCTACTCCTCCAGCCCCAGAATCGCAGCATCAGTACGAATACCAGCATCAGCATCCTCGTCGCCTCTTGCATCGCCAACAACACCTCAGCTCCCGCCAACCTCGTATCCGCCCGGCTCCAAACGCCGCTGCCACCATGGCAGACTCCATCCTCCAGTACCAGGCCACCCAGAAGGGCGGCCCCTTTGCGCTGGCAACCGTCCAACGTCCCAACCCCGAGGCCAACGAGGTCTGCATCCGTATGAAAGCCGTGGCACTCAACCCCCTGGACTGGAAGATGATGACCCGCGGCGAGATGGTGCAGGCTTGGCCTGCGACCTTTGGCCTGGATGGCGCGGGATATGTCGAGGCTGTGGGCGAGAACGTCACCGGCTTCCAGGTTGGGGACGAGGTGTTCTCGCTGTGTGGCATCGGCGGCAAGACGGCTGGCTTCCAAGAGGTTGCGACGGTGCCGCAGCATTTCGTATCCAAGAAGCCAAGGTCGCGCAGCTTTGAGGAGGTTGCCTCGTTGCCGTGAGTCTCACTCTGGACTTCTCGAGATACGCCGACGCCCATCACTAACGACAGACCTTGTTAGAATCTGCTACCTCACCGCAGCCTCGGCCATTCTCTTCGGACTCCACGTCCCGATCCCTCACATCTCGCCCTCGGCCCCGGGTGAGCCCGCCGCGCCGCCTGCCAGCGTACTCATCCTCGGTGGCGCTTCAGCCGTCGGCGGCGCGGCCATCCAGCTGCTGCGCTCTGCTCTGCCACACGCCGTCATCGTGACCACGGCGTCACCCAAGCATGCCGAGCGCCTCAAGGCTCTGGGTGCGTCGGCCAACGTCGACCGGCACGCGGCGTCACTCGTGTCCGACGTCCTCGCAGCTACGTCCGGCGGCGTCGACGCCATCCTCGACTGTGTTACGGCGGCTGCAGCGGACCCCAGTGTCTTTGACACGCTGCGCCGAGACGGGCCTCGGACGTACTCGCAGGTCTTCACTGGACAGCCCGTCACGGCGCCTGAGGGCGTCGAGGCCACGGTGGTGTTTGGGAGGCAGATATTTGGGGCCCCTGGCGGGTTGACGGCCATGGCGGCGCTGGGACAGTTGGTGGCCGATGGAAAGTACAAGTTACCCGTCCCGGTGGAGGTCATTGGCAAGGGCTGGGACTATGTTGGCTCAGGGTTGCAGAGGTTTGCCAATGGTGTGAGTGGACAGAAACTGGTTGTCACCATCTAGACATCTTCATATGTGGTATTTTGTCAACCACCTTGGAACGTACCCCTACATAGTAGCTGCGAGGAGCGGATAGGGGGTTAGGTGGCTTGGGCCATCCCTAGGACAGATTCAGTGATTCAATACAGTACCTATGATAAGGCACTTAGACATGCAAACCAAACGACTTCCTCCTTTAAATTCTTCCACATAATCATGAAAATGTGAATCCTGAAAACGTGCGATCGTCATACTTTATGCCATCTACAGATATCCAATATCATCTTCAAAGTCTGTCAACCAACACTCTGTTTGACTGGCCTCTCTCTACCCCAGATTTAGCTGAAATACTGTGATCAGCTTCGCAGAACAGAAATCCTTGGATTTCTAACCAGCTAGCTATACAATCATACTTTAGTACCAACCCAGCATCATACGTATTTCGCGTGAGAGAGCGACTTCTACTGCCGGGCTGCCCCCTGGAATGCTGCCGTTGTCCGGGCTCGGTAGACTTTCTCTCCGGCGTCCGTGGACATCCGGCTCTCCAAAGTTGACGCTCCGACTCATCTGTATTGTTTCGGCTGTTGCACTTTCTATTGTACGCAGTGCGAGTTCTGGGCCCAGGACGTCCGCTGCTCGGCCGCTGGGGGCGGTGCCGCTCGGGTTCCGCAATCCAAGGCCGTAGAGATGCTCGTGTAACGCTGCCCTCCGAGTGCAACGTGAGTAACATGTTAATGACTGAGCCACGTTGAGTTGTATAATACTTGGAATGGATGTGTGCTCGTTGCATTTGGTCTCTTCAAGCACACGAGTCGACTAAGAACCAGGATCCTACCACACCTCCCCCTGACTCTCCCAGCTCCGTGGTGGCCACCCAGTATCCCTCCCAGCTTCATCATGTTCGTTGTCACCCCCCGTTTCCATCTCATCGAAATCGAGGATTACCCCTGGTGTCCGGAATGGCTCCGCGAGTATGCCCACCGCTCCCTCGCCACCGTCTGGCGCACCGTGGGCTTCATGCGCACCTCCTCAACAGCCGCCCAGGTGTGCGACGTTATCCAGGCAAACTTACCCGGGCATCCTAGCGATTATCACTTTGTCGATGCCTGTGCTGGCGCGGGTGGCCCAACGCCCATCTTTGAGGAGATTCTCAACCAAAGGATGTTGGCTGAGGGCAAGGCCCCTATTGACTTCCTGTTGACGGACTTGTATCCTGATCTGGAAGCTTGGAAGGCCATCGTGGCGAAGAGTGACCACATCTCGTATGTCGAAAAGCCGGTGGATGCGACTAAGGCGTTGAGATATGCGCCGCGGGATAAAAAGGAGTTGCGTATTTTCAACATGTGCTTCCATCATTTTGACGACGATGGTGCTCGGAAAGTCATCCGAAGCTGCATAGAGCAGGCAGACACGTTCATGTAAGTTGCTTTTCCTCTTCATATATGTTTCCCAACTTACAATCTCAGGATCTTCGAGGTTACTCACCGTACACCGTCGTCGCTCTTAAACACCACCTTCATCATCTTGTCCCCTTTCGTCACCACAATGTTGTGGTGGTGGTGGTCCCCGATGCACTTGTTCTTCACCTACATCATCCCCGTTGTTCCTCTATTCTTCTTCATCAACGGCTACGTCTCCTGCTTGCGGGCTCGCACGCCTCATGAGATGTTCAAACTAATGGAGAAGGAAGGGCTTGATGTGTCAGGCTGGAAATTTACGGATGGCGAAACCACTGTCCTGCCGCCGTTTGGGAAAATCTATCATTTTATTGGTTCGAAGAGAGAATGATGAATTGAGATAGAGTAGGATTGACAGGCAATGCTAGAGGATTTGGCAATCTGGGTCAATAGGGTAGTTAAGATGTTATGTTGCGAGGCATCATAAAAGGGTCTAAAGATAGAAAATGAAGGATAGAACCCATTCAATAGACTATCTAGCTTTGAAAGAAGGTGGAGGATCATTCAAGACAATAGACTCGCACCACCAATCCGAATTTGAACATGATTGTGCAAAGCTTTTGCATTTATATCGTGATCAAAACACTGCCCAAAAATACTGTCAAAAATACCTATCTAGTTATTTAGTCTCCAGGTTGCAATGCCCAAGAATATGTCCAATAAATAAATTCACTTCTCGCAGCTCAGCATGCCGGATAGTTAGAGCAAACTAGATGCTTTTCCGTAGGATCTCAGAGCCGTCATCATTTCTTTCAGGATTGCAGCAACGAATTTATTTTTTTCCGAACAAGAGGGCTAATGTGTAATAGATCAAACACCACTAAACAATCTTAACTTTCAAGAACACTGCCTTGGTGACAATTTACACCACAGTGGCGGCTTCACCCAGAACCCGTATATCTTCTGTCCTTCCATCCAGTCCCGGCATTCCGGCATTAATTCCAGATCAAACCGCCATAGCATTCGTGCTAGAATCAAGCGCATCTCCGCCTTGGCCAGATTCTTGCCGAGGCAGCTTCGCGGGCCGATGGAGAACGGTTGAAAACTTGCTTTTATATCTGATGCAGACTCGTCATCTTTGCTCTCGTTCGAGCTTTGTGCTATCCACCGTTCGGGGATAAAGTCTTTTGGCTGGTGGAAGTTTCGTTCAGAGAGGTATGTCGAGAGATGGTTGACTCCGACGGTTGTTCCACCAGAAACATATCGGCCGTCTATCACCTCACCTGTAGGGGGCACAACTCGAGGTAAAGTGACGGCCACCGGGGGATACAGTCTTAAGGTCTCATTCAAGACTGCATCAAGAAGTGGGATTTTATCTCCTGCCAGTGCAGCGGATGAAATCTCTTCCTCGGCGTTGAAGGCTCCGCGAATGTCAGCTTGCAGGCGACCGTACACAGCTGAGTGGGTTAACAGCAGATATGTTGCTGCCGTCAAGGCTGTTGCTGTCCCATCTGAGCCTGCAATTGCAATGCTAAACGCGTTAACGACCATTTCTGGAGGGGAGAGGCCCTTTTTTTGGTCTTCAATCTCGTCGGCCGCAAGTACATAGTGCCAGAAGTCCTTGCGGTCTTCTGTCGGACCCCTTGCTACTCGGCCATCCACCATTTGTTTTGCCCGTTTTGCGTTTGCGAGACGTGATTCCCCAGAGCCTCTAAGGGTGAAGAAGTTGCGTATGGATAAGAGGCCATAATATCGCGCCATTTGGCTCATGATCAACTCTCGTGACACGGCTTTGACAGAAGCCACGAATGGGTGGGGTTTTCCGGTATCGATGCACGAGAAGTTCTCCCCAAAGGCAAGAGAACCGATGAGATCAAAAGCTGCCAAATTCTTAGCATTCAGTCGATAACCCTTTTTACGCAGAGCAGCTGACTTGTCAAGTGATACCATTCCGCCAAATCAACTGGTCCATCGCCACAACGAATCTCAAGTTGCGCCAGCAACTTGGTGCAATATTCGACCAAGACAGCCTCTTGCTCTCGAAGTGCTTTTTCGGAAAAAGCATGCGCGAGTAAACGTCGGTGTCGTGTATGTGTAGTGCGATCGGCCGTCATGATGTCTTTCTTATCAGCACTATCGCCGGCACGGTCATCAACGGAACTTTGGACTGACTAGGAACACCAGTGGGGGTTACTAAGGAGAAAATAGGGTCCTTGCCCATTTCCACTGAACGCTGACCGTATATCGTCTTCCATGCTGTCTCGGAGTTGTAGGATATCTCGTCGGGTGCTACTCGAACGGCTGATCCGTACTGGCTGTGTAGTTCTACCAGACGGTGGTTGAGTCTACCCCGGTATTGGTTCCAACACCATGGTAGGCGTGTGGCTGCCCAAGACGTGGGGCCAGGATGGTGTCGCAAAGGATGTAAGAGAGTGTTATAGAAGATGTTTAAGATCCCCTTTGAGTGTCAGAAACTGTTACGGATGGTTACGCCAAGAACGGTGACTTACTAGAATGCCGCCGGTAAACAGTAGCGAGAACACGAGTGTTTGCCACATTTTCCGCGAATATCATTTGAAGGTCGTAAGTTCTTGTAGAAAAGGCCGCAAGTTATTTCCAATATCTAGGAAACCCAACATGAACAGTGAGTATCGGACTCCAAGGTGAAAGATCCACTCTGCAGACGGCACACGAGATGTATACGCGCGCGGAGGTCGGATCCCGAGATGACGCCCAAAACACAGCACCATTATGACGAGCTCATTGAAGATAAGAAGCCTATGAATTTCGTAGAGATCCTCAAATAATTTCTCTTAACCTAAATTATATAGGCGACTTCATTGAGCCTTTTTCAGTAACTGTATCAAAATGGCAACAAAGGACTTACACGTAATCGTCATTGGCTCAGGTACCTATCCCTAGGCTTACTTCCGGCCCCCGAACTATCACTTTACTCACGTTACTTAGGGATCACTGGATTGATCGTTGCTCAAGGTCTGAAAAGGGTATTATTGGAATCGTGGATTTGCATTTGGTGAACAGCTGCTAACCTTCATAGCTTGGGATCCGATACTCTATCTTCGAAAAAGAGGCATCTCTCAACTATCGCAGCAATGAATGGACAATGGCCATTCACTGGTCTCTTGACAGACTGGAGAAGATTCTACCTCCCGATCTCTTTGGCCAACTGCCCGTAATCTCGTGCAACCCAGCTGTCCCCATCGAAGCTGGGGGCTTATATCCCATCATCCAAGCTGAGACGGGAAGCATCCTTACCGGTGTTCCGTACGAGAAAGGTCTCCGCGTTTCACGCAGCAGAATGCGCGCCCTTTGTTCAGAGGGAGTCGAGGTTCAGTATGGAAAGAACCTCGTGGACGTCGCGTTCAATGAATCCGGCCAGGGAGTCATTGCCACCTTTTCTGATGGAACCGTGGTTCCTGGGTCGATCATCATCGGAGCAGACGGTCCCCGCTCCAAGGTTCGAGAGTTTGCTATGGAGAGTGCTTCAGAAGCTGCTGTCAGCAAGTTCCCAATCTTCCATACCAACATGACCGTTTGCTTTCAGAACGCCGAAAAGGCAAAGCATATCCGCCGGGATTTCCCAACTAGCTACTTGGCTTTGAGCAACCGGTCATTCCATGCGTTCCAGTCCAGTATGGCACGATGTACCCAAATACTCAAGAACATCGGTTGACGTTGCTGTAGTTTCCAACATGCCTGATGGCCCTGACCACCCAGAGTCTTGGGTCTTCCACATGGCGATGGCGTGGCTCGGAGATGCCGATCAGACCTTGAGCTACCCGGAACGTCTTGCTCTGATCAAGAAGCGCGCAGCTGGAATGGCAGAGCCTGCTCGCTCGGCGTTCATGTGGCTACCAGATGATACCGAGGTACACAAAGCCGACATCAGCTACTGGATTCCCCAGCCATGGAACAATAGACATGGTCGGATGACATTGATCGGGGACGCTGCGCACCCCATGCCGCCGTGTAAGTTCCAACTCTATAGCCCTCTTTACATGGTTTAATCAGTTTTCACAGATCGTGGCCAGGGGCTCAATCACTGCATTTGTGACACCTCATATCTCCTCGCAGGGCTAGAAAAGGTCCGTGATGGGCTCAATAGTCTTGACGAGATGGTCAAGACTTACGAGGCTGATGTAATTCCACGCGGCCAAGAGGAGGTTAAATGCTCCGTTGAAAACGGATACATGTTGCATGACTGGAAGAAGGTTGAGACGAGTCCCGTCTTCACCCGTGGCTTTAAACCCATGGAGGGGCATGATACTAAGACTGAGGTTGGCACCGAGTCGGATCCCAATGCTCGTAGTGAGAACATTGAAGAAGAGGCACCTGTCTCGGTGGCTGCAGCATGATATCTGGATGGAGACATATAAGGAAGGTGGTGAAGCTAGTTTGGAGACGCGAAATACTGTTCCGTATTGGATTAATTCCAGATAAAAGTTGGATTAAAAACAGTTCGCACGCCTGCTTCCTTTGGAAATCCGAGTGTTGCCCAATAGTATTTCTACAGGGAATTGAGTGCCTAATCCTAAAAGGTGGTTTTTGTTCACCCAGGTTTGTGTCCACATATGAATGCGATTTGAAGAAGCTTTTCCTTTAGATATAAATAGGCAGCTTTGCGATAGCGTTTGTGGACATACTAGCACGAGCTACTAACAAGAGAAAGACAGCAGGAAACAATTGAAATGGTATCAGACATGTTATAGTTAAGAAGCGAGAAAACTCCTCCAAACTCAGAATGAACAGCAGGTCTATGAAAAATACCAGAAACAAGCATAACGAAACCCAGAGCAATGAGCCCTCGACATCCGAACACTCAAAGTCAAAACTAGTAGCTCTCGTACATCCTGTCCACGAGATTATCCGTAAAGTTCCAAAGAGCGCCCGTCGCATGAGAAATCATGGCGGCGCCCGTATACCAGGTGTTACGATGGCCCTGCAGATCATCGAGCTTGGTGTAGAACCCGCTAGCAATGTCCTTGGGCGGAACGCGTAAGCTGAACGGGTAATGGCTTGAATAAGCCAACATCTTGGCCGGCTCGAGCTTCCCCTTGTACTTCCCTGAGACCGAAGCTCGGACTCGTTCAAAGTTCTTGAGCATATCCTTTTGGACCGCGTCGTCTGACATTTTCTTTAGAGATCCATAGCGAACGAGGTGGATGTTGGGATCAACAGTGGGGGACATCTGATACAGCGTTGGGACTTGTGGTAAGTTCCACTGTGTATCCTGCCGCGTATTTTGATACGCAAAGTTCTCGGGGAGGCCGACAGCGTGGACTAGTCCGACATACCACCCCGAATTGGAAAACTTCTTGAAGAGCGAATTCTCCGTGCGATCTAACTCAAAGGGCTCCATGTTGGAGACTAATGGCGGAATCGACACGAGTAGTTTGTCCGCAATGATAAGCCGAATGCCCTCTGGTGTTTGGACCGTGATCCGGACTCCGGACGAGTCCCGCTTTGCAGATATTACATGCGAGTCGACGAAAGCATTGTCCCCAAGTTGCGCCTGTGCCTTGTTGTAGATTTCCTGGTTGTAACGTCGGGCTGTCACTAGAGCGCCCTGATTGCCTGGGTCTAGTCCCGCAAGATACTCTTCGTTGAAGTATCTCAGGATGTACAGGGTCGTCTGAGACAATAGGTCACCCAAACCTTCGAGGTTGTAGAACAGGTTGTATGTGCAATCTTGCAACTTGTACTTGGCGAGAAAGTCCCTGAATGGCAAAAGGAGGTCCTTTGGCACTGGGTCTGGAAGTCGAGTTGAGTAGTAGAGATACGGATATTTATCGCTTTGGGTTCTATATCCAGAAAAATTCGTCGAGTAGCTGAAGTTCTCGATGACTTTACCGGTGCGGAAATCCACGTAATTGGGAATGCCAAAGCCAGTCTCCGACAACGGGACGTGCGTGAGGGGAATATCGAAGCTGGCAAAGTAATCTCGAATCACCTTGACGTCTCCATAACCCTGAACGCCGTAGTCTATGGTGATGTTGCTATCAGGTAGATGGTAGGTCGAAGTATGCCCGCCAAAATGTGCATGTCTCTCAACAACAGCAACTTTCTTGCCCATACGTTGCAGCTTCACCGCCGCGTATGTTCCAGATGATCCACCACCGATGACGACGACATCTCTTCTGATAGTGTTTTTGGAAGGGATCGTCGTCGAGTCGCTAGGTACAGCATTGGCGATGCTGACGCCAAGAGCAACAACGAACGACCATGTTACAGCAGATCTCATCGTGAATGGCTAAGAAGTGTACGACTAGCAGAACGTGGTGAAAGATGGCTCGACAGCTCGATGGCTTCCACGAAAAAAAAAGCGGTGACGAGGCCATTTTGATGACAGGATATGCAGTGATACCCCTTTTCCCGGGCCCATCGGGATGCGGCTTCGCCTCGTTGCATTAGCCTTGCGGCCACGTTCTCGCGTGGCTTATTCGGCCCCCAATGAGGCAATGAAGAGGCGTCACCCGATGTTTTGGCTGTGAAAGCTGAGGCTGTGACTCTCGGGTTTTTCAGCTGGCCCCGTTGGTGTTGCCGGAGTTCGGAGGCCGGGGATGGCGGGGCTGACCGGGGCTGACCCGGCGTCGTGCGGCCCCACTAAGGATCCGGAAGCCGTCTTCTTTCCTAATAAGGATGCAGAGCTCCGAAGTTGACCAGGCTTCCAGAGGTGACAGCGAAACATGATTTAGGCAATGCTCGGTATTCCGAATCGTACCTTGCTGTAATTCCGTTGAAACTTTCATGTTCCCCTGAGAGTGTCTGTCTTGATCATCTAAAAAACCAATAAGCACCATGGATGCCAGACTCATCAGAGACATGGATGCACGAGACATTGTCCCTCTCGCGGAGCAGATTACTACTGAAGCCACGTTTCTAGAAGCACTGTTACAGACAGCCAAGCCTGATGATGGGAACACAGACGTCTCATCCACGCTATGGGAGCACTCCATACCTGGGTCTCAGGTTGAGCAGATCCAGACTCGAATGCTAGGGCTTGTCCAACAGCTCAACCGAGCTCTACGTGGGTCACATGACTTTCTCTCCGACTTTGTGGCCTCAAACTGGGACAAGGGCGCTTTGTACTGCCTCCTGGACCACCACGTTTTTGAACACATCCCTCTGGACGGCGGCGCGCGACCGTCGCGGCACTGGCAGCTGCGACATCGTTACCAGAAGATAAATTACTGATAATGCTGCGTCTCGTCGCGTGTGATCAGATTGTAGAAGAGCTTGCTACGCAGCCAGGTGTCTTTCGTCATGGGCTCGTGTCGCGAGAACTGACGGTGGACCCTGGCCTGAGGGCCTTCATTGGATTCCAGTAAGTCAACGCCGAAATGAAGGCCTCTGAATGAGAGCAGAATTTTAATCGTGATCTAGGCTTTATGAAACACGCGTAGCGAGCGCTCATCTCTCGGACTCGCTGTCAAGGCCGAACGAGTTCTGGACAGGGAAATCAGCTTTCGAGCACGCGTAAGTGAGTCTAGTTGTCTAATCACCAGTACTGACCTGCACAGATGGGGGCAACCCATGTATGCCTGGCACAGAAGTCATCCTGAGAAGGAAGCGCGATTTGCAGCAGCTATGCAGACCGTTGGAATCTGTCAGTATACGAAAGCTACTTACAAATTTGATCATGCTCTCACACATGATAGCCATGGACCCTGGCAACCGTTTGTTAAAAGACTGGTTCACGAAGAACCTCACCAACGACCCGAGTTCACCTTCTATCGTGTTAGATATTGGACGACGGAAACAGTCTCAGGTAGAAATGTTTTCGAGTACTTATCCACAGGTGAACTTCAAAGTTTACGGCCTTCCTGATAACCTCGAAACCCTCCAGGTGCAGCCACGAGAGGACGCATCGTATGTATATGTGTTCAAGTCACTTCTATGGAACATGTCAGATATAGATTGCATAAGGCTGTTGAAGCATTTCGCCACAGCATTAGACAAGGATCCGCATTCAGTAATCATCGTCAATGACCTTCTGTCTCCGCTGCCAGGAAAATATTCACCGCGGTTGGACAAAGCGTTTCGACGACGAGATGTCACGGTTATGACAATGCACAATGCTAAGCTGCGAACGGAGGAAGAGTGGATGGGGATATTCCAAACGGTCAATCCGACGTGGCTGGTGAGTTCCATTATACCTACTCGATCTTAAGTGAAACGCTGACGATGGATACAGATTGAGATGACGACTGGATTTACGTCCCATAGTTGCCGAGGAAATTGGGAGATCAGATCGGGGCAATACAGTCCATAATTCGATATCTATCATTCAAAGACTCAACAGTGTCTATGCATGAAGTTTTCAAAGTCCGTTCATAGTTTCGAATCCTTGGGTAAACGATTCCCATTCCCTCCATCTGGTGGTGCCCTCTCATCCGCAGCCTGCTGTTTCAACTTCTGTTCATGTTGTTCGTCCGATCCTGTAGACCTGCTGCCATAGTCTTGGTCTGTAGGGCTCGTATCGCTCGTCTCCGCCTTGAGGCTAATCGGGTCACCCAGCTGTGAAGGGTTAGAGCCCTCGCCATGCAGCGCCTTGGTGGCCTTTTCTCGCAGCGTCTCGCCCTTGGGAGTGTTTTGGCGTTCTTCGGAGGGCGTTGTGCTTTTGTTCTTGTAAGACATGATTGCTGAACGGGTGCAGGCGAATAATCCTATAATGATGGAGGCCATTAAATTTTAGGTATGTAGTTCAGAAACGAAGGAGTATATGTGCATTTTTGGTAGAATCACATGAAGAGTGTCTTTCCCTACACTCGTCATCACTCTTTTACATGATCATTGCCGAGGGACGACGGGAGAAGCTAGATGCGATTGCGGAATTCCTGGGGTAGAATGGGGGTCGATGACCTCACGACTTGATGGGTGTCAACGCCGGAGCTAGCTTAGCTCTTTGAGTATTCGTCGATGAACTATTACTTCGGAGTAAGCGTAAACTGAACTTATTATGACTGGGTTTCAAAGTCTGGACCAGTAAATACGAGAAACTGCGAGTCGCTAGGGGAGCCAAGCAAAGCCGTCGGCGCCTCTGCTAGGTGGTCGTCCGATCGTTCCCTTATGAGTCCAAGTTTCAATTCTACCATTTCGTCTAAATGTCCCCTAAAATACAACTTTTCCGACAATGCTTTCCCAAACCTCGGGGTTCTCACTCTTACTCTTGTAAGTAGCAAGCTTCCAATGATTAAGCCTTTCTCCTTTGTAGCAGACAGTGCCGTCCCCACTTCCTCTTGAACTTGTCGGGTACGAAGCTCAGGTCAGGGACCCAGAGTGTTCTCGCGAGAACATGCGTGTTGGCGGCATCAAGGAATGGCTCGCACTTGACAACCTCCCAGTTCTCCGTATCTGCGATGTAATTTGGCTCGTTTGGCGGCAGAGGGTCGGTTCTATCGGGAAATTGGGTGTCGACCAAGAAGGGGCAGAACCGCAGTTCAGTGTACTTCCCAGGGTCTTCCTCGTTCTGCCCGTTCATGCCGTCTGTGGGAAGCCACGTTCCGCTCCAGAACCCAAAGCCATTGCGAGCCTCGGAAAACTCACCTGGCAGCAGACCACGGAATTCCGACCGCACGAACTTGGCGTGAATGTCTCGCGGGAGAAAGTAGGATGAGGGAAATCGATACCACTCTTTGCCAAAACAGACTACGTCTTCCGGGAGTCCAATTACCCCTGTCCCGGTAACGTTCTTCCAGAGAGGAGCATAAATGTTCAGAGGCGCGGAATAGGCTGAGTATACGCCATAGACACGGGCAAGGCCAACATCCAAGGACAAGAAGACTGCGAGTGCGACGCTCAGCAGCTTCAATCGCGCGGAAATCTTGCCTACAAGAGTTTTAGGGTCCGTATTGCCCAGGGCCGTCAAAACCAGATGAAACGAGATCGAGGCGTTCAAGATGAGAAAAGGGTATACCGGGTACATGAACCTTTCTTCTTTATGGGGCTGCAGAGTGAAGATAGTGAGCCACATGTAAAAGGGGGCAATGAACACAACCGTCCTCAGTCCGGATTGGAAACCCTGGGCGGAAGGAGAGAGAATCTTCTGAAGTATGAACAGCGGAAAAGCTGCAACCGCCAAGATAAACCAGATGTTGAAGTTCAAGGCTAGGTTTTTGAAGTAAAATGTCCAGGGTTCGGTTCCGTACAACTCGGGGCCGCCAGTCGACGAGAAGATGTTGTACTTGATGATGTTCCATGTCACGCTCTCAGACTTCTTGTAGAAGAAGAAGTTGATTAACCAGTCGATGGTCTACACGAGTTAGCAACAGTATCCCAGAAACTTTGTGAGGAGTTTCTTACCAAAAGGATCCCTCCCGCAACCACGCCTCGACTGGTCCTGTGGAACCACTCAAATCGGGCAACATTGTCGCTGAAGATGGCGAGAACAAGCTCTTCGAGCATGTAGGGTGCGCAAAGTGCCGCAGCAAAAGGCCAGCCAAGAACACCAGCCATAGCGAACCAAAAGATAGCATGGGAAGTCTTTAGTCCACCCCGCCAGTTCATGAACGCCGCTGCACCTAGCATGACCATGTACATTGCGAAGCTCGAGGGGAGAAAAGCGGTGCTTGCATGGAAGTTTCCAGGACTGAAGATGGTCGCGATCAAGAAGATGATGCCAATTCTGCTGTTGAGCGTCGAGCTTGTAGACATGAAGAGGAGCGTCTGGCAGAGGGCGCAAACGGCAGCCAAGCCATACCGGATGAAATAGAACTCCGCAATCTGGAAAAGTTAGAAGAGGTGCAAGCTGATTTCGTAATGGAGCTCACCTTTGAAGATTGAGGCAAGAGTCTTCGTACATTGCCAACAATGGCATGCAGCAGTATGTACAACCAGCTCCGAATCGCATAGTCGGGCGAGTACTCCCACGTCTGGAGGCCATAGCCATGGGATAGATAATGCGTCGGCTCCCAGTAGTTGAACGTCTCGTCGCAATCTTGTATCGGCGCGAACACAGCAGAAACGATTCCGGCAGCCAGGAAGCAGTAGAAGGCGGATATGGGCTGAATCGCATACGCGCTGGGAACCCTTTGAAGGGAGTGACCAAAACGTTAGCAACAGCGAAACAGCTACGAAATAGTGCAACAATTCTTACTTCTTCTTTGCGTGGCCGGCCTCGGGGTGTTCAAACTGGCGCCGTCTCCTCGGCGCGTTGTTTGGGGCCATTTTTGCTCGTTGTCATGAGAGATGCAAGGTCTGGAATTCTGTCGTCATGAGAAAGTGGTGGGCTGCTTCAACGGTTGGGGAGCAAAGGGAGCCAAGCAGCGACCCTTGCTTCGGTGAGCAGGAGGTGCGGGGTGGGGCCCTGTCAGGTGAAGCTCGGTGAAGAAAGCGTGCGCTAGCACCCAAGTGCCCGCCAAGGATCCACCCTTATCCTCACCTTGATTTTTTTCCTTCCCGGAAAACCAGGGTCTTTCAAAAGCAGCACTTTTTGTCGCTGTACTTAACCCACATTCTGCAACGTTTCTCATAAAGGCTTATAACTCTCCACAACTGTGACTTTTACGATAGTCAGACTTTCTGTTCATCTGTATTTCGCCTTCATCAACCAGTTGGCGAATCATCCAAGCATAAACCACTTGCGCGATTCGATCTCCCCCCGCGGGTTCTGCGACTCCCCTCGACCGACTACCTTGCGAACTGATTCCTATCAGCACTGCGCAACTCCCTAGCCTTGACGACCATGTCAGGCTTTCAGATCCCCGGCCTCGGCCAGGCCAAACCCAACGAGACTCTCCCTCCACTTCCTTCAGATGTTCTCGCCGCAGCAGCGAGTGTCGAAGGCATCGAGATGGTAGATGCGCCTCCAGCCACGACCCAAGAACAGTCCAACGAAGCGCCCACTGTGATAGATACAGCGCCTGCCGAGCCTCAGCCAATCCAGAATACCGAGTCACATAACGAACCCGACGCAATGGTCGTCGACCAACCCGGCAGCCCACCCTCCCTCACCTATGCCCTCGAAGCGGCCCTCGGCGGTTTCGACAGCACCGCCACAACCACCACAGAACAGCCGCAAGCACCCGCGCAAGACGTAGAACTCCAAGATGACGAGGGAACGAACCCACAATGGGAGGTCGACTCGTCACCATATGAATCCTCCTTAGAATCCAGCAGCTCAGACTCTTCAGACGACGACTCCGACAACGAAGCTTACGAATTACTCGGCGCGGAGGAAACTGCCCGGTTACTGATGCAGGCTGAAGGAGGATCTGACGACGAAGGCGAGAAGGGTGGTAAAGGCTCCAGCGCGGCTCAGCTCCGTACGAAGAACGAAATCGCAGAGGAGATTGTCCCAAAGCCGGACGTGACAATAACGCCAGAGATGAAGATTGAAGAGCTAGGGGCCGTGGAACACATCGTCGACAGTACTATTGTCGTCAAGGCCGTTACACCAGGAGAATATCAAGTCCTCGACACAGGTTCCGTCATCTGCACCGCCGACCGCGTCGTCATCGGAGCTGTCTCGGAGACCATCGGCAAGGTGCTGCAGCCCATGTACACAGTTCGCTTCTCTTCCGCCGAGGAGGTGCAGCAATTCGGCCTCGAGATTGGCACTAAGGTGTACTACCCGCCCGACCACGCATCGTACGTCTTCACCGAGCCTCTCAAGAACCTCAAGGGCTCAGACGCGAGTAACCTGCACGACGAAGAAGTGGCCGACGAAGAGATGGAGTTTTCCGACGACGAGAAGGAGGCCGAGTACAAACGATCACTGAAGCAGAAGAAGAAAGACAAGTGGAAGAACGGAGGCGGAGGCGGAGGCGCAAGAGGAGGCAAGGAGCCTCATCCTTTGCGACAGGAGGTCCGGCCCGATGGCGGCTTGAACTACGACGAGGAGGACGGTCCTTATAAGCCCCTCGCACGGCCGCCTGGCTATGGAAGCGGCCCGGTATCGAGCGAAGCACCGCCTGGCGCCGGAGGGTTCTCCCGTGGGCGACGAGGAGAGTCTCGAGGCAGGGGAGGTCGAGGAAGGGGTGCTGGCCGAGGAGGCCGAGGTGGCTTCGCACAACCCCGAGAAGGATACTCACAACCACCACAAGGTCAGCAACAAATGCAACAACAAATGCAACCGCAAATGCTACAGCAACAACCACCGCCACCACCCCCAGGACAATGGGGAGCCCCCCCTCCCAACCAAGCCTCCCCCGCTCCCGCAATGCCCAACTTCGGCTTCAACTTCCCCGGATGGCCGCAACCGCC